>OX424561.1:42664801-42938514 GCA_949152475.1 Terebella lapidaria | reverse complement strand
CAGCTACAACAGACCTCTACATACAGATATATCTGGGTACAGCTACAACAGACCTCTACATACAGATATATCTGGGTACACAGCTACAACAGACCTCTACTTACAGATATATCTGGGTACACAGCTACAACAGACCTCTACATACAGATATATCTGGGTACACAGCTACAACAGACCTCTACTTACAGATATATCTGGGTACAGCTACAACAGACCTCTACTTACAGATATATCTGGGTACACAGCTACAACAGACCTCTACATACAGATATATCTGGGTACACAGCTACAACAGACCTCTACATACAGATATATCTGGGTACACAGCTACAACAGACCTCTACATACAGATATATCTGGGTACACAGCTACAACAGACTCTACATACAGATATATCTGGGTACACAGCTACAACAGACCTCTACTTACAGATATATCTGGGTACAGCTACAACAGACCTCTACTTACAGATATATCTGGGTACACAGCTACAACAGACCTCTACATACAGATATATCTGGGTACACAGCTACAACAGACCTCTACTTACAGATATATCTGGGTACACAGCTACAACAGACCTCTACATACAGATATATCTGGGTACACAGCTACAACAGACCTCTACATACAGATATATCTGGGTACAGCTACAACAGACCTCTACATACAGATATATCTGGGTACACAGCTACAACAGACCTCTACATACAGATATATCTGGGTACACAGCTACAACAGACCTCTACATACAGATATATCTGGGTACAGCTACAACAGACCTCTACATACAGATATATCTGGGTACACAGCTACAACAGACCTCTACATACAGATATATCTGGGTACACAGCTACAACAGACCTCTACATACAGATATATCTGGGTACACAGCTACAACAGACCTCTACATACAGATATATCTGGGTACAGCTACAACAGACCTCTACATACAGATATATCTGGGTACAGCTACAACAGACCTCTACTTACAGATATATCTGGGTACACAGCTACAACAGACCTCTACATACAGATATATCTGGGTACACAGCTACAACAGACCTCTACATACAGATATATCTGGGTACACAGCTACAACAGACCTCTACATACAGATATATCTGGGTACAGCTACAACAGACCTCTACTTACAGATATATCTGGGTACAGCTACAACAGACCTCTACATACAGATATATCTGGGTACAGCTACAACAGACCTCTACATACAGATATATCTGGGTAACAGCTACAACAGACCTCTACTTACAGATATATCTGGGTACACACCTACAACAGACCTCTACATACAGATATATCTGGGTACCAGCTACAACAGACCTCTACCTTACAGATATATCTGGGTACAGCTACAACAGACCTCTACATACAGATATATCTGGGTACACAGCTACAACAGACGTCTACTTACAGATATATCTGGGTACAGCTACAACAGACCTCTACATACAGATATATCTGGGTACAGCTACAACAGACCTCTACTTACAGATATATCTGGGTACAGCTACAACAGACCTCTACATACAGATATATCTGGGTACACAGCTACAACAGACGCTCTACTTACAGATATATCTGGGTACAGCTACAACAGACCTCTACATACAGATATATCTGGGTACACAGCTACAACAGACCTCTACATACAGATATATCTGGGTACACAGCTACAACAGACGTCTACTTACAGATATATCTGGGTACACAGCTACAACAGACCTCTACATACAGATATATCTGGGTACAGCTACAACAGACCTCTACTTACAGATATATCTGGGTACAGCTACAACAGACCTCTACATACAGATATATCTGGGTACACAGCTACAACAGACCTTCTACATACAGATATATCTGGGTACAGCTACAACAGACCTCTACATACAGATATATCTGGGTACACAGCTACAACAGACCTCTACTTACAGATATATCTGGGTACAGCTACAACAGACCTCTACTTACAGATATATCTGGGTACACAGCTACAACAGACCTCTACTTACAGATATATCTGGGTACACAGCTACAACAGACCTCTACATACAGATATATCTGGGTACACAGCTACAACAGACCTCTACATACAGATATATCTGGGTACAGCTACAACAGACCTCTACATACAGATATATCTGGGTACACAGCTACAACAGACCTCTACTTACAGATATATCTGGGTACAGCTACAACAGACCTCTACTTACAGATATATCTGGGTACACAGCTACAACAGACCTCTACATACAGATATATCTGGGTACAGCTACAACAGACCTCTACATACAGATATATCTGGGTACACAGCTACAACAGACCTCTACTTACAGATATATCTGGGTACACAGCTACAACAGACCTCTACTTACAGATATATCTGGGTACAGCTACAACAGACCTCTACTTACAGATATATCTGGGTACACAGCTACAACAGACCTCTACATACAGATATATCTGGGTACAGCTACAACAGACCTCTACATACAGATATATCTGGGTACACAGCTACAACAGACCTCTACATACAGATATATCTGGGTACAGTCCTACAACAGACCTCTACTTACAGATATATCTGGGTACACAGCTACAACAGACCTCTACATACAGATATATCTGGGTACACAGCTACAACAGACCTCTACATACAGATATATCTGGGTACACAGCTACAACAGACCTCTACATACAGATATATCTGGGTACACAGCTACAACAGACCTCTACATACAGATATATCTGGGTACACAGCTACAACAGACCTCTACATACAGATATATCTGGGTACAGCTACAACAGACGTCTACTTACAGATATATCTGGGTACACAGCTACAACAGACCTCTACATACAGATATATCTGGGTACACAGCTACAACAGACCTCTACATACAGATATATCTGGGTACACAGCTACAACAGACCTCTACATACAGATATATCTGGGGTACACAGCTACAACAGACCTCTACATACAGATATATCTGGGTACAGCTACAACAGACCTCTACATACAGATATATCTGGGTACACAGCTACAACAGACCTCTACATACAGATATATCTGGGTACAGCTACAACAGACCTCTACTTACAGATATATCTGGGGTACACAGCTACAACAGACCTCTACATACAGATATATCTGGGTACACAGCTACAACAGACCTCTACATACAGATATATCTGGGTACAGCTACAACAGACCTCTACATACAGATATATCTGGGTACACAGCTACAACAGACCTCTACATACAGATATATCTGGGTACAGCTACAACAGACCTCTACATACAGATATATCTGGGTACAGCTACAACAGACCTCTACATACAGATATATCTGGGTACAGCTACAACAGACCTCTACATACAGATATATCTGGGTACAGCTACAACAGACCCTCTACATACAGATATATCTGGGTACAGCTACAACAGACCTCTACATACAGATATATCTGGGTACAGCTACAACAGACCTCTACTTACAGATATATCTGGGTACACAGCTACAACAGACCTCTACATACAGATATATCTGGGTACAGCTACAACAGACCTCTACATACAGATATATCTGGGTACACAGCTACAACAGACCTCTACTTACAGATATATCTGGGTACAGCTACAACAGACCTCTACATACAGATATATCTGGGTACACAGCTACAACAGACCTCTACTTACAGATATATCTGGGTACAGCTACAACAGACCTCTACATACAGATATATCTGGGTACACAGCTACAACAGACCTCTACTTACAGATATATCTGGGTACACAGCTACAACAGACCTCTACTTACAGATATATCTGGGTACACAGCTACAACAGACCTCTACATACAGATATATCTGGGTACAGCTACAACAGACATCTACATACAGATATATCTGGGTACACAGCTACAACAGACCTCTACATACAGATATATCTGGGTACAGCTACAACAGACCTCTACTTACAGATATATCTGGGTACAGCTACAACAGACCTCTACTTACAGATATATCTGGGTACACAGCTACAACAGACGTCTATATACAGATATATCTGGGTACAGCTACAACAGACCTCTACATACAGATATATCTGGGTACACAGCTACAACAGACCTCTACATACAGATATATCTGGGTACAGCTACAACAGACCTCTACATACAGATATATCTGGGTACAGCTACAACAGACCTCTACATACAGATATATCTGGGTACACAGCTACAACAGACGTCTACATACAGATATATCTGGGTACAGCTACAACAGACCTCTACATACAGATATATCTGGGTACACAGCTACAACAGACCTCTACATACAGATATATCTGGGTACAGCTACAACAGACCTCTACATACAGATATATCTGGGTACACAGCTACAACAGACCTCTACATACAGATATATCTGGGTACACAGCTACAACAGACCTCTACTTACAGATATATCTGGGTACAGCTACAACAGACGTCTACATACAGATATATCTGGGTACACAGCTACAACAGACGTCTACATACAGATATATCTGGGTACACAGCTACAACAGACCTCTACATACAGATATATCTGGGTACAGCTACAACAGACGTCTACATACAGATATATCTGGGTACACAGCTACAACAGACGTCTACATACAGATATATCTGGGTACACAGCTACAACAGACCTCTACATACAGATATATCTGGGTACACAGCTACAACAGACGTCTACATACAGATATATCTGGGTACACAGCTACAACAGACGTCTACATACAGATATATCTGGGTACACAGCTACAACAGACCTCTACTTACAGATATATCTGGGTACACAGCTACAACAGACGTCTACATACAGATATATCTGGGTACACAGCTACAACAGACCTCTACTTACAGATATATCTGGGTACACAGCTACAACAGACGTCTACATACAGATATATCTGGGTACACAGCTACAACAGACGTCTACATACAGATATATCTGGGTACACAGCTACAACAGACCTCTACTTACAGATATATCTGGGTACAGCTACAACAGACCTCTACATACAGATATATCTGGGTACAGCTACAACAGACCTCTACATACAGATATATCTGGGTACACAGCTACAACAGACCTCTACATACAGATATATCTGGGTACAGCTACAACAGACCTCTACATACAGATATATCTGGGTACAGCTACAACAGACGTCTACATACAGATATATCTGGGTACAGCTACAACAGACCTCTACATACAGATATATCTGGGTACACAGCTACAACAGACCTCTACATACAGATATATCTGGGTACACAGCTACAACAGACCTCTACTTACAGATATATCTGGGTACAGCTACAACAGACCTCTACATACAGATATATCTGGGTACAGCTACAACAGACCTCTACATACAGATATATCTGGGTACACAGCTACAACAGACCTCTACATACAGATATATCTGGGTACAGCTACAACAGACCTCTACATACAGATATATCTGGGTACAGCTACAACAGACGTCTACATACAGATATATCTGGGTACACAGCTACAACAGACCTCTACATACAGATATATCTGGGTACAGCTACAACAGACCTCTACATACAGATATATCTGGGTACACAGCTACAACAGACCTCTACATACAGATATATCTGGGTACACAGCTACAACAGACCTCTACATACAGATATATCTGGGTACACAGCTACAACAGACCTCTACATACAGATATATCTGGGTACAGCTACAACAGACGTCTACTTACAGATATATCTGGGTACAGCTACAACAGACCTCTACATACAGATATATCTGGGTACACAGCTACAACAGACGTCTACATACAGATATATCTGGGTACACAACTACAACAGACCTCTACTTACAGATATATCTGGGTACACAGCTACAACAGACGTCTACATACAGATATATCTGGGTACACAGCTACAACAGACGTCTACATACAGATATATCTGGGTACACAGCTACAACAGACCTCTACTTACAGATATATCTGGGTACACAGCTACAACAGACGTCTACATACAGATATATCTGGGTACACAACTACAACAGACCTCTACTTACAGATATATCTGGGTACAGCTACAACAGACGTCTACATGCAGATATATCTGGGTACACAGCTACAACAGACCTCTACTTACAGATATATCTGGGTACACAGCTACAACAGACGTCTACATACAGATATATCTGGGTACACAACTACAACAGACCTCTACTTACAGATATATCTGGGTACAGCTACAACAGACGTCTACATGCAGATATATCTGGGTACACAGCTACAACAGACCTCTACTTACAGATATATCTGGGTACACAGCTACAACAGACGTCTACATACAGATATATCTGGGTACACAACTACAACAGACCTCTACTTACAGATATATCTGGGTACAGCTACAACAGACGTCTACATACAGATATATCTGGGTACACAGCTACAACAGACCTCTACATACAGATATATCTGGGTACACAGCTACAACAGACTTCTACATGCAGATATATCTGGGTACACAGCTACAACAGACTTCTACATGCAGATATATCTGGGTACACAGCTACAACAGACCTCTACATGCAGATATATCTGGGTACACAGCTACAACAGACTTCTACATGCAGATATATCTGGGTACACAGCTATAACAGACTTCTACATGCAGATATATCTGGGTACACAGCTACAACAGACCTCTACATACAGATATATCTGGGTACACAGCTACAACAGACCTCTACATACAGATATATCTGGGTACACAGCTACAACAGACTTCTACATGCAGATATATCTGGGTACACAGCTATAACAGACTTCTACATGCAGATATATCTGGGTACACAGCTACAACAGACTTCTACATGCAGATATATCTGGGTACACAGCTATAACAGACTTCTACATGCAGATATATCTGGGTACACTGATAGAACATAAACATACATCAATAGGAGAGAGACGTGTAATATGGAGTACCCCGGGTTCCAGCAGCAGGACAACATCTATCGCCATGGTGATTTACGTAATTATGACGCGCATCATTTGTGATCTTTTGTCATTGAGGAGAGCTACATCGCAGAAGATAGGGTGTATTTTAAATCTAACCAGAATGAAAAAATTCTGTTTTTCTATTTAGTGTCAGTATGAAAGGCAGGGGTCTGGTGAGCATTTATATTTTTACAAAACTCAAATATCTTGAATAGTTGTATGATAGTTTGTTTATGGGGCATCCCATCGACCTTTTAGGGTCATACAAGCAAATGAGCAATGATGACATCATAAGAGTCACTCAAACCTAATGAGCTCATTCTAACGAGTATTGCATAATATTAAAGACACAACTATTTGTGGCGATTTTGCCCATAGATCGTGGCAGGAGTCTTTGCTAAACACTAACCAGTTTTACGGTCTATTTTTGGACGCTTCAGCTCGAAGCACGCGTTGCCCAGGTAACGCCCTCAAATCCTCTCTCGCCCAGTAAACTATAACAATGGTTTGACCTAGATCTCCTTCGTGTCTCGTGATTTGGGGTTTATATACTCTGGTACCGTTTTGATCTGTGAGTTGTCTCAGAGCAAGGCGAGAGAGACGACGGAGAGCTCAGCCATGAGCTCTACGTCCTCGATCCGTGGCTAAGGCCCTCGTGGGCCCTGGGGACGACTTCAATAGGGGGCCCGGGCTGGGGTAGACCTTGATGCCTCGTGGGCGCACGCCCTCTGGATCACTGGTCTTCTCCACCCGGGATGGTTCCATCCCTGAGGGGGACCGCGGCGAGCCAAGCCTCACAAGTTAACACTACGATGATGATCCTGTATTTGAGTGGTGTCCGCATGTTTGGGCTCGTTGGGCGGGCTGCTACTTGGTTAAAGTTCTAATGATAGAGTAATGACTGCGCCCGCAGTGACCCTCGGTGAGCGGCTTCTCCGCGAGGATCTGAGGATAGCGGGTGCGCGTCCGCAATGACCTGTGGTGAGAGGACTATCCTCGAGGATCCCGGATAGCGGACGACGTTAAAACTTTACATATTGTTACATGAAATGACTCAATACGGAAAATATTTGAATTTTCACTCAAGAAAAAAAGAATTTTGGTGCCATGGCAACCAGGGTTAGAATATGGCCCATGGCAACCACGTTGCTATGGGAATTTTATTGCAAACCACTGATTAGTCCACATTATTTCGGCCTCAATATGTCCATCGGATTTCAGATCATGGAATCAGAAGACTTCAGTGCTGAAGATGCGGCACAGACTTTTAAAGCATCGATGAGAGGCCTGGGTGAGTATGAAAGTTCGACATGTAATATCAAGCTCCAAACATGCTTAGGCCTATTTATTGGCTTAATCAACTGGAGATGATACACGGGAATACATTGGGATTACAAACGATGATTTGCGTCCGTCGCACCACATATACATTCAGGTCTGCAGAGATTTCCTTGCGAACGCTCTGCAGGCTGCAGACCTCATTCTGTCACTTTCATTTTTCAAAGGGAAACATTATGGTATGTTCACGACATATGTCGATTTTGGTCAGCGTAGCAACTAATATGGTCGAGTAGTGACACATATGCACCCCCCCCCCTTTCCCTCTAATACACGGTTGGAAAACTTTTGTAGGAGGCTATGACTTTTGAAAGTGCCGCAAAACATATCGTCATGATATCCCAATTGTACTAAATACACATGCGCAAAACACTCAGGATTTATCTGGAATACTACTAAAACCCGAAAAAAATGTTAGGGAATTTATGGCGCCCCCAGACCCCAGACCGGAATGTCCATAAACTTCAAGATATCCGAACCGCACAGATTCAGTTGTAACTGTATCTCAGGAAATTATCTGAAAAACACTTCAAATTATTCAATTGTCTTCAGAGGCTTCTGGCACTCCCCGAGCCCTGGACTGAAATGTCCATAAATTTCTAAATTTACGGACATAAAGTTCCAAACTGCACAAATGCAGTTGTAAAAAACACCTCACAATTAATCCCAAAATATTCGTCACAGGTACTCAGCAATGACACCATTGGGTATAGGCGTGGGTATAGACACCACAATCATGTCTCTACATGCAATACATGTAGGAAATGTGTTATAGCCCAAAACATGGTTTAGGAGTTTTCTACGGCGACCGTTTTGATACAGGCTCAAAAACATTTTTGCAAGAGATGGACCTCTTGAAACATTTCTAATATTCAATAATATGATAAAAACTAGCTAAAAAGTTGGTTTCGGAGGGAGGACATTTCTTTAGCCGTTACAGAGAGATTTTCTCTCTTAACCGCAGGATGTCCAGTATTCGTTGCATGTTATATGTCGAATCGCTTGCACACTTTAAATATTCCACGGACATATTCAATGCATTAATCGATGTGTTAGATTTGAGAAAAATACGAAAAATTCTCAGATCGTCTGAAAACGTCTACAATGGCGGAGATGACTTTCCCAGAATGCAGAGCAAATTTTTACCGTTATGACGCATATTTTGGAACAAACTATTTTCTGTGTAATGGTTTGTGCTTGCATAAACTTGCATGTTATTGTGGAATACCTTTGGCGTTAGGAAGTAAACAAAATGAGTGCCACGGCTGCATTTACCGTAATTTGACGTATTTCAACCTATGACAAAGTGCTCCATGATGTGTTTCAGATATGGCCCATATATGTTTACACCCGATACCTACCAGCTGCCTTTCAATTTTCAAAGTAGTTATATGTGCTCAGGCCTTATCATAATATCACGTTGAGATATTTTATATTTTTAGCGATGGAATATATTTTGTATACCTCTGTTACTCCACAGGCACGGACGAGAAGGCTATCATCGATCTCCTCGTGGCCCACACAAATGAGCAGAGACAGGAGATCAAACAGTCATTCGTCCAACAGTATGGACAGGTGACTCTTATTTATGTACATGATAGACGGATACCTATACCTGACCAATATAGCAGTCGCCATTTTTGGTCCACATAGGTTCTGTTGCTTCTAAATTCAAGAACCAATAAAAAGATACAAGGCGGATTATATATATAGTTGTGTTTCCAAAAGTGGGTAGATTGGGGGGTACCTAATGTAACGTTTAGTGCTGGCTCTCTAGGGCAGGTATGCCACGCCTGGAGCGGCACGATCATTGCCGGCGTCTGACACAGGCGCTAGTCCGTCAGACTAGTGGACACATACATGGTTAGTGCTGGCTCTCTAGGTCAGGTATGCCACGCCGAGCAGCACAATCATCGCCGACGTCTGACACAGGCGCTAGTCCGTCAGACTAGTGGACACATACATGGTTAGTGCTGGCTCTCTAGGGCAGGTATGCCACGCCGAGCAGCACAATCATCGCCGGCGTCTGACACAGGCTAGTCCGTCAGACTAGTGGACACATACATGGTTAGTGCTGGCTCTCTAGGGCAGGTATGCCACGCCGAGCAGCACAATCATCGCCGGCGTCTGACACAGGCTAGTCCGTCAGACTAGTGGACACATACATGGTTAGTGCTGGCTCTCTCGGGCAGGTATGCCACGCCAAGCGGCAAGATCATCGCCGGCGGCTGACACAGGTGCTAGTCCATCAGACTAGCGGACACATACATGGTTAGTGCTGGCTCTCTCGGGCAGGTATGCCACGCCAAGCGGCACGATCATCGCCGGCGTCTCACACAGGTGCTAGTCCATCAGACTAGCGGACACATACATGGTTAGTGCTGGCTCTCTAGGGCAGGTATGCCACGCCGAGCAGCACAATCATCGCCGGCGTCTGACACAGGCTAGTCCGTCAGACTAGCACACACATACATGGTTAGTGCTGGCTCTCTCGGGCAGGTATGCCACGCCGAGCGGCACGGTCATCGCCTGACACAGTCCATCAGATGAGCAAACACGTACGTAGTTAGTGCTGGCTCTCTCGGGCAGGTATGCCACGCCGAGCGGCACGGTCATCGCCTGACACAGTCCATCAGATGAGCAAACACGTACATAGTTAGTGCTGGCTCTCTCGGGCAGGTATGCCACGTCGAGCGGCACGGTCATCGCCTGACACAGTCCATCAGATGAGCAAACACGTACATAGTTAGTGCTGGCTCTCTCGGGCAGGTATGCCACGCCGAGCGGCACGGTCATCGCCTGACACAGTCCATCAGATGAGCAAACACGTACATAGTTAGTGCTGGCTCTCTCGGGCAGGTATGCCACGTCGAGCGGCACGGTCATCGCCTGACACAGTCCGTCAGATAAGCAGACACGTAAGTGGTTAGTGTTCAGACTTCTCCAGTTTTGAGCGCTGAAGACCGGGAGCCATGGAGGTGACTCTCATTATCCGAGCACATGTTGCTGATCAGCCTCACTGACCGTCCACCGAAGGGATAGAACCCTGATAATCTACAAAGACCTGAACGCACCACCTCATGGAAGACTGCAGGCACCAATGCAAGTATCGTGCTAACACATAGCCTGGCTTGAGTCTCCTATTGAGAATTGGCCCCGTAAGCCATGGGCTGACCTACTCAGGAGTGTGATCTCACTGCACTGACTTTGACACTCGCGGCTCAAATCTGAACACAACTCTCTACCGAATTCCCGTATCCTAGCTGCTGGCAGTATTCATAACTCATGAGCCCTAGTATGAAACGTCAGATACAGGCACGAGTTGAATAAGTCAATAATCAGTGCTGAAATCAGAATCAATGCTGAAAACTGTTTTGACACGTCTGTTTTGATTTTTGTGTAAATTCGCCACATTAAACCCCCCCCCCCCCCCTCAACTTCTTATAGTCTCGAAGACCCAAATCTGCCAAACATGACCAATGTATCGCATCGCAGGCTACACTGTTGGTTCAGAATTTTTAATAAACCCCAATAAACGAGCTGAGATTTTTATAGAGGTGTCCAGGAAATTATGTTGACCTTGGAAAGGTCATCCGCCAAAAATCCACTTTGAAATCCACTTATATACTTCATTACCAGTAACCGAAAGTGATAGTACCTCTGAAAGTGAGTGCCCAATACCCCACCAGCCAGCACCAGATTTGGCTGACCAGATTCTCCCTCCCCACCTGGAGGCCAGAGGCTTGGGGGTGTCCTGTTGGGGTACTGCGGATGAAGGCAGGGATACCTAAAGATCTTTGAGGTGATATGGCGCTGAACGTATGCCACACACCGGCACATTCTCGCGATGGGAGGATGGGGTAGAGTTTCAAGCTGCAGGGCGGCATCAGAGCAAGTTGTCACAAAATGAGTTGGAACAGCCTAGCTGATGATGATCGAACAGCCTTATGAACGCCCGGCTCCACTTCACCCGGAGCCTTCTGGGCTTTCTGTAAGCGACGTGGGAAGGACAGACATCCCGTCATCCCCGAGGCCATCTGACAGGCGTCATCCCCGAGGCCATTTCAGGAGGATGTACCCGGATTTGAATACGAGCTCCTTCAGATTTTTTCCCCTGACCTTGTTGCCATCACGGCCCCTTAGCGCGATGTACATTCAGGGTTGAATACAGTCTCCATCAGATCTCTTCCCGGACCTTGTCGCCATCATGGCCTCATAGTGGTTCTTAGCGTGAAACAAGTTCAGCCAAGCCCGATCATTGAATTGCTGTTGTGCAGATGCCAACGAGTAGTACTTCCTGCACAGGTACAGCCTGATCCAGGGTTAGTGGTACCAGATCGCATGCCGGTTCAGCCTGATCCAGGGTTAGTGGTACCAGATCACGTGCCGGTTCAGCCTGATCCAGAGTTAGTGGTACCAGATCACATGCCGGTTCAGCCTGATCCAGGGTTAGTGGTACCAGATCACGTGCCAGTTCAGTCTGATCCAGGGTTAGTGGTACCAGATCACGTGCCGGTTCAGCCTGATTCAGGGTTAGTGGTACCAGATCACATGCTGGTTCAGCCTGATCCAGGGTTAGTGGTACCAGATCACATGCTGGTTCAGCCTGATCCAGGGTTAGTGGTACCAGATCACGTGCCAGTTCAGACTGATCCAGGGTTAGTGGTACCAGATCACATGCCAGTTCAGCCTGATCCAGGGTTAGTGGTACCAGATCACGTGCTGGTTCAGCCTGATCCAGGGTTAGTGGTACCAGATCACATGCCAGTTCAGACTGATCCAGGGTTAGTGGTAACAGATCACATGCCGGTTCAGCCTGATCCAGGGTTAGTGGTACCAGATAACGCACCAGTTCAGCTGATCCAGGGTTAGTGGTACCAGATCACATGCCAGTTCAGCCTGATCCAGGGTTAGCGGTACCATATCACATGCTGGTTCAGCCTGATCCAGGGTTAGTGGTACCAGATCACGCACCAGTTCAGCTGATCCAGGGTTAGTGGTACCAGATCACATGCCGGTTCAGCCTGATCCAGGGTTAGTGGTACCAGATCACATGCCGGTTCAGCCTGATCCAGGGTTAGTGGTACCAGATCACGTGCCGGTTCAGCCTGATCCAGAGTTAGTGGTACCAGATCACATGCCGGTTCAGCCTGATCCAGGGTTAGTGGTACCAGATCACGTGTCAGTTCAGCCTGATCCTGGGTTAGTGGTACCAGATCACATGCTGGTTCAGCCTGATCCAGGGTTAGTGGCACCAGATCACGTGCCAGTTCAACTGATACAGGGTTAGTGGTACCAGATCACGTGCCAGTTCAACTGATCCAGGGTTAGTGGTACCAGATCACGCACCAGTTCAGTCTTATCCAGGGTTAGTGGTACCAGATCACAGGCCAGTTCAGCCTGATCCAGGGTTAGTGGTACCAGATCACATGCCGGTTCAGCCTGATCCAGGGTTAGTGGTACCAGATCACGTGCCAGTTCAGTCTGATCCTGGGTTAGTGGTACCAGATCACGTGCCGGTTCAGCCTGATCCAGGGTTAGTGGTACCAGATCACGTGCCGGTTCAGCCTGATCCAGGGTTAGTGGTACCAGATCACATGCCGGTTCAGCCTGATCCAGGGTTAGTGGTACCAGATCACAGGCCGGTTCAGTCTGATTCAGGGTTAGTGGTACCAGATCACGTGCCAGTTCAGTCTGATCCAGGGTTAGTGGTACCAGATCACGTGCCAGTTCAGTCTGATCCAGGGTTAGTGGTGCCAGATCACGTGCCAGTTCAGTCTGATCCAGGGTTAGTGGTACCAGATCACATGCCGGTTCAGCCTGATCCAGGGTTAGTGGTACCAGATCACAGGCCGGTTCAGTCTGATTCAGGGTTAGTGGTACCAGATCACGTGCCAGTTCAGTCTGATCCAGGGTTAGTGGTACCAGATCACGTGCCAGTTCAGTCTGATCCAGGGTTAGTGGTGCCAGATCACGTGCCAGTTCAGTCTGATCCAGGGTTAGTGGTACCAGATCACGTGCCAGTTCAGTCTGATCCAGGGTTAGTGGTACCAGATCACGTGCCAGTTCAGTCTGATCCAGGGTTAGTGGTGCCAGATCACATGCCAGTTCAGTCTGATCCAGGGTTAGTGGTACCAGATCACGTGCCAGTTCAGCCTGATCCAGGGTTAGTGGTACCAGATCACATGCCGGTTCAGCCTGATCCAGGGTTAGTGGTACCAGATCACATGCCGGTTCAGCCTGATCCAGGGTTAGTGGTACCAGATCACATGCCAGTTCAGTCTGATCCAGGGTTAGTGGTACCAGATCACATGCCGGTTCAGCCTGATCCAGGGTTAGTGGTACCAGATCATGTGCCGGTTCAGCCTGATCCAGGGTTAGTGGTACCAGATCACATGCCTGTTCAGCCTGATCCAGGGTTAGTGGTACCAAATCACGTGCCGGTTCAGCCTGTTCCTGGGTTAGTGGTACCAGATCACATGCCGGTTCAGCCTGATCCAGGGTTAGTGGTACCAGATCACATGCTGGTT
Organism: Terebella lapidaria; assembly: GCA_949152475.1. Classification (NCBI taxonomy): domain Eukaryota; kingdom Metazoa; phylum Annelida; class Polychaeta; order Terebellida; family Terebellidae; genus Terebella; species Terebella lapidaria. The sequence goes on along the minus strand of OX424561.1, from coordinate 42,923,568 downwards.
CAGCCTGATCCAGGGTTAGTGGTACCAGATCACATGCCAGTTCAGCCTGATCCAGGGTTAGTGGTACCAGATCACGTGCCAGTTCAGACTGATCCAGGGTTAGTGGTACCAGATCATGTGCCAGTTCAGTCTGATCCAGGGTTAGTGGTACCAGATCACATGCCGGTTCAGCCTGATCCAGGGTTAGTGGCACCAGATGACGTGTCAGTTCAGTCTGATCCAGGGTTAGTGGTACCAGATCACATGCCAGTTCAGACTGATCCAGGGTTAGTGGTACCAGATCACGTGCCGGTTCAGCCTGATCCAGGGTTAGTGGTACCAGATCACATGCCGGTTCAGCCTTATCCAGGGTTAGTGGTACCAGATCACGTGCTGGTTCAGTCTGATCCAGGGTTAGTGGTACCAGATCACATGCCAGTTCAGTCTGATCCAGGGTTAGTGGTAACAGATCACATGCTGGTTCAGCCTGATCCAGGGTTAGTGGTACCAGATCACATGCCAGTTCAGACTGATCCAGGGTTAGTGGTACCAGATCACGTGCCAGTTCCAGCCTGATCCAGGGTTAGTGGTACCAGATCACGTGCTGGTTCATCCTGATCCAGGGTTAGTGGTACCAGATCACATGCCAGTTCAGCCTGTTCCAGGGTTGGTGGTACCAGATCACATGTCGGTTCAGGTGTGTGGGTTGACCGCGACTGAGGGCACTTAGATGATCCGCATATTCTTCGAGGGAAGTGGGGCAGAGTGGGCGTGACACCCTGGTTTCTGACAATTACGTCATGTCATGGGTGACAGAACATCTCTCTTTTCAAAAATCACTATTCAGACCAAAAGTGTGCTTCTTCCGTGTATCCGGCAGTCGAGAAAAATTCTCTCTCTGGATATTTCATAACAATCTCTTTAAACACCTTAACAATCTCATTGTAACTTGCTATATGTCATCCAAGACGTTGTCCATAGTGCGTCTTTCCTTTTTTGCCACACATTCTACTTAACAATCACACAACAGTATTGTGTGTAAAGTTAGAAGAAAATGACATTTTCTGCTCCCGCTGAAAAATTCTCAAATGATGAAAGATGCATCTGGCTGATGATATGTTTTCAGTGAATGAGTAGAATTGAGTGGCAACATACCTTCTGTTGGTTGATCACATATCTCAAGCAGTGTTGTTCCTACTCAATAGTTGGAAAAGTCCCAAAGATTCTTGAACTCCTTAAACTTTATCTTCCTTGAATGTCATCCTTGTGATAATTAGTTGACCATTTGACACGATTTATGTGGCCTCCTCAACCTTCTGACATATGTGGTGCTTGTTTAACCCTTCGACCTATCTGCCTGCCCTCATACATATTTTACTTCTATGGCCCCTTCACCATTTTATGCCCTTTGTGGGTACTCTTTTGATGTTTGTGACCACTTATTTAACTCTTTGACATCTGCAATTACCTGTTTAACCTTTGAACCCCATGTCTCCAGAACATGGAGGATGAGCTGAAGTCGGAGCTAGGCGGCGAGTTTGAGGAAGCAGTGCTGGCCATGCTGACTCCACCCAGAGAGTATGACGCCAAGTGCCTCAACGGCGCTATCAAGGTATGTCTCCAGAGCCTAGTGAGGTTTTGACCGTATGGAAATAATTGTTCATTCTATCCACTTACATTTCATCAACGTTTACAGGGTGGTGGTACCGACGAAGATGCACTGATTGAGATTCTGGTCACCCGGAGTAATGACGAACTAGACAAGATAAAAGAGATATATGAGCAAGGTAAGAGTGTCAGTCTATGAGCGAGGCATGAGTGTCAGTCTATGAGTGAAGTATGAGTGCCAGTCTATGAGCGAAGCAAGAGTGTCAGTCTATGAACGAGGTAAAAGTGTCAGTCTATGAGAGAAGCAAGAGTGTCAGTCTATGAGCGAAGCAAGAGTGTCAGTTTATGAGTGAAGTATGAGTGCCAGTCTATGAGCGAAGCAAGAGTGTCAGTCTATGAACGAGGTAAAAGTGTCAGTCTATGAGAGAAGCAAGAGTGTCAGTCTATGAGCGAAGCAAGAGTGTCAGTTTATGAGTGAAGTATGAGTGCCAGTCTATGAGCGTGTGGAAATCGTCGATTTCGATAAGTAACAAACCAACTGACCAATATACTTGTCGATACCGAAGATTCCGGCAAAATTAAAATCCGCAAGTGACCAACATACTTGGCAAGACAGACAGACCCAAATGCATTACCCTCTCCCCCTATCGGGGCGAGGGTAATAATGACAACTGAAAAATCCAAGATGCATATAATCAAAATGTAACTCATACAATATATGAAAATTATAATAAATAAAAGGCTTGACTTTACAAATTTACTTATATTGAAAAGTAGGAAGATTATTTTGTTATAGATTGATTTGGTTTATACTAATCTACATGTAGTCTGTATATAGGGCTGATTATAGCAAATGTATCACTGACACCAAATCATTTCACTTTGTCAATATCAATATTTATTATTTGTAGATTATAAAATGGGCTAGTGTAAAATAGTGCACAGACTAGATCTAGGCCTACTGTTCTCAACATCATATAATCGAATTAGTCACGTACGCTTTTCAACTGCGAACATGAATGATGGGCGCCGGTAATTGCTCTTGATGCCTAGCGTGTGCGATGTTACTGGGGGAGAGGGGGGGGGGGGGGGGGCGGCTGAATGCAATTATTGATATAATACTGGAAGGACGTGCGTGTTTTGTAATCAGGCTCATGACATATTGTAGAGCACTTTATCTGACATACAAGGTTTTCAGTAATCTGCCAGATGATACTCGTTCACCGACTCACGCTTCATCATGGAAGTCATGGAAGGTCTATGAAATCGCCTAGTGAATATCCACTAGGATTTCTTGGAATTGTATTAAAGAGAAATTAAATGGCTTTTAGGATTTTACTGTATCCCCTGACCGAAATTCGGCGGATACTATGCATTTGCCTTCCTCGAGCCGCGTTCGCCACCCCGTACATCAGATTTCCGCATGAGATGCGGAATTCTAAATGTTTTCCCCATACTTTCTTCACCTTTTCCCCATCTTAATTTCCACAACTTTAGCGGAGTATTGGAACGCTAAAAAATTGCAGAAATTTCAACACATGCGGAATCAGCCATGACAGCTTTTGTTTCAAATCTTGTAGGGCCTACAGTATTTATTTGCAGCTCACGTGTCTTTTGGTGACTTGAGAGAGAATGGTGAGATGTTGCTGTAAGTCGCTGTCAATCAACCAGTTGGGAGTCCTACGTTAAGCCAGCAGATAGAACTGCTGTGTACCCCATCATTCGAGTCGATCACACAATATGATGTTTCCAAAACAAGATTGGCCTTGACTGAACATCTTGCTTTGTACATCTACTGTACATGTAAGCAGAGAGTGTACATCTACTGTACATGTAAGCAGAGAGTGTACATCTACTGTACATGTATGCTGCTTGAAGTCTAGATAAGAACTGAGGCAGAATCAAGAAAACTTGTTGCAGTGAGTTAAGTCAGCAAGAGGAACAACTTGAACAATAGAGTTGCCCGGGCGACACATGGAATGTCTTGCCGGGCAACAGTATAAATAGACGATCCAAGACGTGAGAACTACACAGTATTTTCCACATGTTTCCATCTTGTACATAATACTTCCTCAAGTCAAAGTAACAAAATCTTCCAATTCCGCATATTTCCGCATCACAAAATGACAGACTTTTCCACATGATTTCCACAACGTAAGGTGAATCTCTGCATCCGAAATGAACAGAGTCCTGAATTTACACACTTTTTTCACACTACAAAGAAAATTCCGCACAAAATTAATAACAGAGTGCAGAAAACATGTGGAATTTAGCAGATTCCACAATAAGTCCACACTTTTTTAGGTTACCGGACCTATGGTCCGATAACCTATTGGCATGGCGTTGCGTCCGTCGTCCGTCGTCCGTCCGTCCGTCCGTCCGTCCGTCGTCCGTTCACATTTTTATCTTTAAAGTATATGATCGAATCTTTCCGAAATTTTGCACAAAAATACCTAAAAATATTTCAAGGAAAGGTTTTTTTTGTTTTTCGATTTTCGCATTTTTTTCAAAATGGCGGCCGTTTCCGACGAAAAATGCCTGATTTTGGACTTTGGCGGCCATTTTCTCAAAAACTGTTCAGTAACTTTTTTTCTTTTTGATACACAACACTCCTCATATGTACTCCTGTGATATGTATAAGTTTCGTTGCGCTTGAATCGCTCGAAGTGGGCCATTTTGGGCCAAACTTGGCCCAAATGGGACTTTCCCATGTTAAAATTTCCTATGCTTTATAATGGGACACATTATGCCTTATATCTCACTTAATATTGAGATTAGAGACTAGGAATCAATTGTGGACATATAGGAAATGATGTATGCTGAATATTCTCGTGAGTATGACCTCTGACCTCAGTTTCAAGGTCAAAGAACAAAATGGCTAATATCTCGCTTATTATCGACTTTACAGCTTAGAAATCAATTGTGGACATATAAGAAATGATATATACCGAATATTCTGATGACCTTGAATTTGACCTTTGACCTCATTTTCAAGATCACAGGACAAAATGGCTAATATCTCACTTCTTATCGACTTTACAGCTTAGGAATCAATTATGAACATATAGGAAATGATATATGCAGATTATTGTCATGACCTTGAATTTGACCTTCGACCTCATTTTCAAGGTCACGGGACAAAATGGCTAATATCTCACTTACTATCGATTTTACAGCTTAGTGATCAATTGTGGACATGTAGGTAATGATATATGCTGAATATTCACGTGACCTTGAATTTGACCTTTGACCTCATTTTCGAGGTCACGGGACAAAATGGCTAATATCTCGCTTATTATCGACTTTGCAGCTTAGGAATCAAATATGGACATACAGGAAAGGATATACGCTGAATATTCTGATGACCTCAAATTTGACCTTTGACCTTATTTTCAAGGTCATAGCACAAAATTGCTAATATCTCGCTTATTATCGACTTTACGGCTTAGGAATCAATTGTGAACATATAGGAAATGATATATGCTGAATATTCTCGTGACCTTGAATTTGACCTTTGACCTCATTTTCAAGGTCACAGGACAAAATTGCTAATATCTCGCTTATTATCGACTTTACGGCTTAGGAATCAATTGTGAACATATAGGAAATGATATATGCTGAATATTCTCGTGACCTTGAATTTGACCTTTGACCTCATTTTCAAGGTCACAGGACAAAATGGCCAATATCTTGCTTATTAGCGACTTTGCAGCTTAGGAATCAATCGTGAACATATAGGAAATGATATATGCTGAATATTCTAGTGACCTTGAATTTGACCCTTGACCTAAATTCCAAGGTTAGTCATTTTATTTTCAAGGTCAGAATACAAAATGGCTTATATCTCGCTTATTATCAAATTTACAGCTCAGGGGTCCATAGTGAACATATAGGAAATGATGTATGCTGAATATTTTGGTGATCTAGAATTTGACCTTTGATCTCATTTACAAGGTCAGAGAACAAAATGGCTAATATGTCGCTTATTATCATCTTTACATCTGCCCCTGATGACGCCAGTGTGTCTTTGGATAAACTATTTGGTCGGGCTTTGTTTCTATTGCAAAATGTTGTATTTTACCTTTCTTATTGGCATCATCAAAATTTGATTGTATTGGTGGTAATAGATTGATACTTACATTTGTACCACTGAGTCGGTGTCACTGCTGGCGGACGTTAAATCTGTCCCCGAGGATACCATCAACTCAGTAGCCTTCGGGCTTGTGATTGGGTACTTTTGTACTTGTCATGTATCTATTCAAGGGGTTAGATTCGGATTTCTAAATTATTTTCATAGGTTGTTGGGCAGTTGTATACTAATTCCATCTGGTGTACAGTAGAAACAACTACATTTAACACATTGTCTGCCCCTGAAGACGCCAGTGTGTCTTTGGATAAACTATTTGGTCGGGCGTTTGTTTCTATTGCAAAATGTAGTATTTTACGTTTCTTATTGGCATCATCAAAATCTGATTGTATTGGTGGTAATAGATTGATACTTACATTTACAGCATAGGAATCAATTGCGAATATAGAGGAATGATATCTACTGAATATTTTCATAACCTTGAACTTGAACTTTGACCTCATTTTCAAGGTCACATCACAGAATGGCTAATGTCTCACTTATTATCGACTTTACAGCTTAGGAATTTATTGTGGACATACTAGAAGTGATATATTTGTTGAAAATTTCATGACCTTGAATTTATCAGTGACTTTATTTTCAAGGTCACTGGACAAAAGGCTAATATCTAAAATGTATATTGTCCGGTAACCTTTCTTAGCCCTTGGGCTAATTTTTCTCATGTTGTGGAAATCTGATGTACGGGGCATTCGCCGCGTCCGTGTCCACGTCCGCCGTACATATTTTCTTGTGAACTCTGCAGGCTGCGAATCTTAATCGATTCTAATCATTTTTTATACAGACATATCTTGTGGTAAGATCCCGACACTAATCGATTTTGGTTGCCATAGCAACCAAATTGTCCGATTGGCGTTGCATTTTGTGCTTGAATTAGCCTGTTTAACACACATGGTTTGTGAACACTATGGGTGGGAGTTTTTGCAGAATGATTATGAAATCTAACAGGCTCGATGAGAAATACCTCACACGAAACCTATCGTTTTTCAGAATGATCGAATGAATATTAATTAGTTAACAGGCTTCACGATCATTAAGATACCCACTTTGACATCTGTGATCACTCCAATACCCTGTACCAATAGAGCAAATATCACTGGATTCTTGTTCAGAATTGAGAACTGACGTTTTTGGTGAAAACAACAATATTGAAGGTTCTGTGCAGTAGAGATTTCATGGCTGTAACCGAATGAGTTAAGATCAGTTTCACTAGTTGTATCCCCCAAACAAAGTTCGGCGGATACTATGGATTTACGATCGTCGCGCCGCCGCCGCCGCCGCGTCCGCGTCCGCGTCCGCAGACACTTTCTTGTGATCGCGCTGCAGCTTGCAAATATGAACCGATTTTGATAATATTTCATAATTATGGACATGTCTTATGGCGAGATCTGGACACCTATCGATTTTGGTTGCCATAGCAACCAAAATAGCCGATTGGCGTAACATTTTGTGCTCAAATTAGCCTGTTCAACACACATGGGTTGTGAACGCTCTACGGGTGGGAGTTTTCAATGAATGATGATGAAATCGCACAGGCTCAATGAGAAAGACCATCACACGAAACCTATTGTTTTTCAGAATGATCGAATAAATATTAATAAGTTTGAGAGGTTAACTTATTACGACAATTAAAATACCTACTTTGACATGTGTGATCACTCCAATAACCTGTACTATGAAAGCAAATTGCATTGGATTCTTGTTCAGAATACAGAACTGATGTTTTTGGTGAAAAAAGAACAATATTACTGAATAAGTTAACATTGGTTTTACTAGTTAAGTCTATTATTGACCACAATAAAAATAGTTAAGACGAGAAACATTTATTATTGGGCTCAACAAGGTAAAGCTTCTGTGCAGTAGAGATTTCATGGCTGTAGCCGAATAAGTTAACATCATTTTTACTAGTTAAGTCTATTATTGACCTCAAGAAAAATAGTTAAGACAAGAAACATTTATTATTGAGCTCAACAATTAAAATTTTTTGTCCAGTAGAAATTTCATGGGTGTAACCGGATAAGTTAACATTATTTTTACCAGTAAAGTCAATTTTTACTTCGAATTTCAACTTGAAACCAAGTTTGGCACATATTATGAATTAAAATTTAAACTATGGTTAAAAGTTGATCTGGCTCCAATTTCGTCATCTTGAAATGTAGTTTTGGTCAACTTTTACTTTGAATTTCAACTTGGAACCAAGTTTGGCACATAGTATGAGTTGAAATATAACTTATAGTGAAAAGTTCGATCTGGCTCCAATTTAGTCATCTCGCAACTTGGAACCAAGTTTGTCAAATATTCCGAGTTGAAATATAGCTTTAGGTGAAAACTTTTATCTGGCTGTAATTTCGTTATTTTTTTCGAACATGTCGAAATGGAAATTCGAATGCAGTGATTTTAGTGGTGATCTTGAATTCGACCTTCAATAAGCTTGAAAGGTTTCACACTCACAATGTACATCAGCGATATATTTGGGGCAACAGGGATGATAGGGCTACGGGGGATACACCCAAGCGGTCGTAGGCGACCGGAAGCGTCTAGTTAAGTATACTGTTGTTCACAATAACATAGTTAGGACAAGAAACATTCATTATTGGGCTCAACAAGGTAAAGTTATTGGTCAGTTAATGGTTGTTGTAATAACAATTTTTGCTAGTTGAGTCTATTAATGGTTTGGGGGCGACAAGGATGATAGGGCTAAGGGGGATACACTGCAGCGGTCGTCAGCGACCGGAGAGCGTCTAGTTAATACAGTATTTTTCTGTCTTATTTCACTCACAGTGCAGACACGGACTAGGGAAAAGTGCTTTACCCTAGTCCAAGATGGCGACAGGTAATCGAGGCCGTTATCGGTATCAGTCTAATTGTTGTATATACTAACATGTAGCTATTATAATGGAAAGTGCGCGTCGTTGATTTATAAAACGACGTTCAATTTCACCGGCAGATTAGGGTAAAGTGTCATAGATGGGAATTCAGGACTAGGGTGAAGTGTTTTTATAACTAGGGTAAAGTGACTGTCGAAGGAATGATGCTAACTTCATTATTGTTCATAAACCAATGATAGTTGCGGAATACATGACTTATGAAAAATTACAAATATATTCACATTATTATATCCGGCACAAGTACATTACGTTAAAAAGTGGGTGATATTTTTAATTTAGAACCACGCCATAACAAGATATAATGATAAAGCGGCACAAATTCCTCTACCTGATAGGTCTATTTGTACCACGTGTCACTCCCAAATACTGTATGTTGGATCTCAAAATTGTATATTATATTCGTGTATCGGACAGCGCGACAGCCTCATGATCCAATCAACATATCTGTTCCTAAAAAAAGGTATACTGGATCCGAGACATTGGGATTCCGTATATTGGCCGGTGCATGCTTGTTACAAACAAAGTCATCCTGTCAGTTTCGTTTACAGTGGATTCATCATACACCATTCAAGAGCACACAAAATGCAAATAGATTGACTAACTGATTGGTTCTATTGATAATATCTAGAAAAGAATGGATGCTGGTCGTCTAATACAGAGTTTACGGGATTCAGAAAAGCTATGTTGGACTCAGTGTTTTTCTAAATCCTGTTAATTTTCGTACCTGGAAGTATCAGTAAAATATAAGTCTAGAGCTAAGTGTTGTGTAGTATATTCGTACAGAATACCACACACAATTCTTCATAAACAAACAAGTTTGCCTATCAGGTGATGAATTGCCGTGCATAAAAGAATATAACGTAAATAACAGGTGAAATGAATAAAAATAATAACTAAAAATAATCGTATGAACCAATTATCATGTATTTTCAGAATCGTAACAAAGAAAGTAAGATATATCGGTCACATAACGACACGTAGTGATCATCATGACAAATATTCTCTGCTATAATTTTTAACGTTATCTTTGCTTTATGGGTTAAATTGTTCTATGTAAATCGAACAAGACATGGTCCAATATATATTTCGAGTCCTTGTGTAAGACAAAAGGTCCATACACGTTTATCACCAATATCACTGGATATCGTCACGCGACTTTCGAGACCTTTTTATATAAGAACGTTTAATCGATTGATTTTGATGTTCAGTTGCAATAAGCCAGATTTTCATCTATTTATAAAATTCTTTTGTTTCTTCATTCGCAATATCAATGTCCGATTTGCTATACCAGTGAACAAGATAATATACATGTAACTTTACGTCCCTATTGGCTACAACGGACGCTGCAGTTTATTGGGAACTTCTATTATTTTGAACAAATTGTTATTTCTCAATGATACATGTTTTATTTCCTCAACAAATTTCGATAGGTCTAGAAAAAATGGGATAAACTTCGAAAAAAAAATTAGAATGCTCAAATATTGTTGTCTGTTCTAACATCTCGGGTTGTCATAGGCGTGGACGGTAGTTTGGTCCCTTTTTTTTAGCCTAACACAACGAGCACACCAACCAAATCGGATGACCAAACTAAGTTGCAAACAAGCCAAGTTCATTTGATATTTGAAATTAATTTGTTGGTGTAACGTATATAATCATGTGTGTCGTATACATTGTGGTACCAGTATATAACATGTGAAACACAATTCACGATCAGTTCTCCTATCTTAACCACAGACTTTACCCTAGTCTCGCTTTCACTTTACCCTGGTCAAGGGTGAATTTTAGCATTCAAGTTACGTGAATTATCAGCAGTTTAGAATGTCATACTTAGAGTTGAAAGTCTATGCGGCTTTAATCTATCAGCTTGCATGAACATTATTCGTGATAACTGTCAATTCAGTGTAATGTACCATTCGCACCGCATGTACCATTCGCCATCTTGGACTAGGGTAAGCACTTTAGCGGGAAGCACTGACCGCTTCGCCTGTTACTCTTCAAGATCTCCTATACACCTTGGGTTAAAATTCAGTCACGTTATCATACACGTATAGAGTATGGAAACACGCTGGAGGAGGATGTTCAGGGGGACACAAGCGGATACATTCGGCGACTTCTCGTGTCTCAAGTCAATGCTTTCCGCGATCAGGACACAGTCGATCCAGGACTGGCTGAGGAGGAGGCACAGGAGATTTATGACGTGAGTGTGACGGCGTCGAGTGAGGGAGGGAGAGAGGGAGGGAGGGAAGGTCCCGGGGCTGGCTGCGGAGGGGGCACAGGAGATTTCCTGTCTGAGTGTGACGGGGTCGAGAGAGTTAGGATGGGAGGTAGGGGTAAGGTCCCGTTACTGGCTGAGGAGAAGGCACAATGACGTTTATGACGTTAGTGTGATGGGGTCGAGAAAGGGAGGGAAGGAGGGAGGTAGGTCCCGGGGCTGGCTGAGAAGGAGACACAGAAGAGTTATGACGTGAGTGTGATGCTGTTGAGAGAGGGAGGGAGAGATAGGGGATGTCCCAGAACTGGCTGAGGAGGTGGCACAGGAGAGTTATAGGGAGGGAGGGAGGGAGGGAAGGTCCCAGGACTGGCTGAGGAAGACACAGGAGATTTATGACGTGAGTGTGACAGGATCGAGAGAGGGAGGGAAAGAGGCGGAAGGTTCCGGGACTGGCTGAGGACGAGGCACAGAAGAGTTATGGCGTGAGTCTGACATGGTCGAGAGAGGGAGCGCAGGAGGGGGAGGGTTAAGGGACTGGCTGAGGACGAGGCACAGAAGAGTTATGACGTGAGTGTGACGGGGTCATGAGGGAGGGAGAGGGGGAAGGTCCCGGGACTGGCTGAGGAGTAGGCACAGGAGATTTTTGACGTGACTGTGACGGGGTTGAGGGAGGGAGGGGGGAAGGTCCCGGGACTGGCTGAGGAGTAGTCACAGGAGATTTTTGACGTGAGTGTGACGGGGTTGAGAGAGGGAGGGAGAGATAGGGAAGGTCCCGGGACTGGCTGAGGAGGAGGCACAGTAGAGTTATAGGGAGGGCGATAGGGGAAGGTTCCGGGACTGGCTGAGGACGAGGCACAGGAGATTTATGACATGAGTGTGACGGGGTCGAGAGAGGGAGGGAGAGATAGGGAAGGTCCCGGGACTGGCTGAGGAGCAGGCACAGTAGAGTTCTAGGGAGTTAGGGAGGGAGGGAGGGATGGAGGGAAGGAGGAAGGGAGGGAGAGAGGGAGGGAGGGGGAAGGTCCCGGGACTGGCTAAGGAGGAGGCACAGGAGATTCATGACGTGAGTGTGACGGGGTCGAGAGAGGGAGGGAGGGAAGGAGTTAGGCGGAAGGTCCCGGGACTGGCTGAGAAGGACACAGAAGAGTTATGACATGAGTATGACGGGGTTGAGAGAGGGAGGGATGGAGGGGGAAGGTCCCGAGACTGGCTGAGGAGGAGGCACAGAAGAGTTATGATGTGAGTGTGACGGGGTCGAGAGAGGGAGAGAGAGATAGGGAAGGTCCCGGGATTGGCTGAAGAGGAGTCACAGATGAGTTATAAAGAGGGAGGGAGAGAGGGAGAGTGGGGCAAAGTTCCGCTACTGGCTGAGAAGGACGCACAGAAGAGTTATGACGTGAGTATGACGGGGTTGAGAGAGGGAGGGATGGAGGGGGAAGGTCCCGAGACTGGCTGAGGAGGAGGCACAGAAGAGTTATGATGTGAGTGTGACGGGGTCGAGGGAGGGAGGGAGAGGGGGGAAGGTCCCGGGACTGGCTGAGGAGGAGACACAGGAGATTTTTGATGTGAGTGTGACGGGGTCGAGAGAGGGAGGGAGGGAGGGGGGAAGGTCCCGGGACTGGCTGAGGAGGAGACACAGGAGATTTATGATGTGAGTGTGACGCGGTCGAGGGAGGGAGGGAGAGGGGGGAAGGTCCCGGGACTGGCTGAGAAGGAGGCACAGGAGATTTACGACGTGAGTCTGACAGGAGAGTTATGAAGTGAGTGTGACTGGGTCGTGAGGGAGGGAGAAATACGGAAGGTCCCGGGACTGGCTGAGGAGGAGGCCCAGTAGAGTTCCAGGGAGTTAGGGAGGGAGGGAAGGAGGGAGGGAGAGAGGGAGGGAGGGAGGGGGAATGTCCCGGGACTGGCCGAGGAGGAGGCACAGGAGATTCATGACGTGGGTGTGACGGGGTCCAGTGAGGGAGGGAGGGAGGGGGAAGGTCCCGGGACTGGCTGAGGAGGAGGCACAGTAGAGTTCTAGGGAGTTAGGGAGGGAGAGAGGGAGAGAGGGAGGGAGGGGGAAGGTCCCGGGACTGGCTGAGGAGAAGGCACAGGAGATTTATGACATGAGTGTGACGGGGTCGAGAGAGGGAGGGAGAGATAGGGAAGGTCCCGGGACTGGCTGAGGAGCAGGCACAGTAGAGTTCTAGGGAGTTAGGGAGGGAGGGAGGGAGGGAGGGAAGGAGGAAGGGAGGGAGAGAGGGAGGGAAGGGGAAGGTCCCAGGACTGGCTGAGGAGAAGGCACAGGAGATTCATGACGTGAGTGTGACGGGGTCGAGAGAGGGAGGGAGAGATAGGGAAGGTCCCGGTACTGGCTAAAAAAAGAGGCACAGAAGAGTTATGAGGTGAGTGTGACTTGGTCGAGAGATTGAGAGAGGGAACGGGAAAGTACCAGGACTGGCTGAGGAGGAGGCACAGAACACTTATAACGTGAGTGTGACGGGGTCGAGAGATGGAGGGATGGGAGGGAGGGGAAAAGGTTCTGGGAGTGGCTGACGAGAAGGCACAGGAGATCTATGAAGTGAGTGTAACGGGGTCGAGAGAAGGTGGGAGAGAGGGAGGGAGAGTCCTGTTACTGGCTGAGAACTGTAGGTTCTATGACGCTGAATGTTTCATCGTTGTATCCCCAGGCGGGCGAGGGACAGCTCGGTACAGATGAGGCAGCCATCAGTCGGGTGTTCTGTCTGCGCAACTGGGAGCAGCTCCGTCTGACATTTGATGCATACGAGGCGGTGGCTGACGGTCGCACAATCGAGGACGCCATTTCCAGCGAGACAAGTGGCAGTCTGGAGGACGCATACATTGCCATCGGTACAGTAAAGCATGGTCCAAATCTGATTCCGTCACATTGACATTTGTACAATTTGGCAGGGCGAGTCAAGGATTTGGGAATTTAGGCATGGGTGGAGGCACCAATTTCAGGAGAGGTTTCGAGTCGGATCTGCATGAAGAATGGGCTCGCGCAAGTTGATCTGAAATGTGTATTGCATCTAAATACAAAGCGCTTGTGGATAGAGCTTATGTGTGTTATAAGCATACACATATAGGAAATCATATATCGTACACCTAATGGTGACAATGAGCTCGAACTCAATTGATCTTGAGTGCTACAGTAATAAATGTCTGACGTGAAATGTGTAAGCCCCTCTGGGGCATAGGATTGTGTTAGAAGCTTATAAGAAGTCATGTATATGGCACATCTTTTGGTGACCTTGATCTTGACCTCAGACAACCTTGAAAGCTAATTCTAAATGTCACTGGAACTAGACTGGAGTGTGTAAATTGGCCTCTGCAGACAAAATACCTGCAAATAGAGCTTATGTTTGTAATATGAACATATGGAAAAGTCATGTGCGGCACACCTAATGGTGACATTGAAGTTCACAAAGATGACCTTGATTGGTGAATCTCAAGTCATATGTCACCTGCAATATTTAATATCAAAATTGTCCGATAATATATCTTAGCCCTTGGACGAATTTTCTTTTCTTCTCTTTTTTTCTTTTCACAATTCTCAAATCAGGTGGCCTTTAACTCAATCTGCCTCTGATTCAGAAATTTGTGATTTTCATTCATTGATGAGGTCCTAAAAAAAGAAAAAAATCAAGAGATCTCCATGCATGCTTCACACAACAGAAGACTTCTTTTTATTCTACTACAGTGCAGTATGCCCGTCACATCCCTACCTTCTTCGCCACACGAATGTACAAGGCCATGAAAGGCGCGGGCACCAATGATTCAGGCCTCATTCGCCTGATAACTTCCCGATCTGAGGTAATTACTAAACCCAAAATACCAACATCAGGTTTTGGGATTATGCCGAGTGGCTTATAGCTTTTGTTTTCTGTGACAGATTGACCTGCAAGACATCAAGGCAGCGTTTGAGGAGAAATATGAGCATTCCCTCCGAGACTTTGTGGAGGGGGACTGCGGAGGTGATTACAAACGACTGCTGCTCGCCATCCTGGGCGAGTAGTGGCACTGACATTTGCTACAAGTGTCAACAGCTGGGCTAGCAGTGGAACCACCTGTGACTGTCGACAGCTGGTCCAGTAGTGGCACCGGCTGTGACTGTCGACAGCCGGTCTAGTAGTGGCACCAGCTGTGACTATCGACAGCCGGTCTAGTAGTGGCACCAACTGTGACTGTCAACAGCTGGGCTAGTAGTGGAACCACCTGTGACTGTCGACAGCCAGTCTAGTAGTGGCACCAGCTTTGACTGTCAACAGCTGGGCTAGCAGTGGAACCACCTGGGAATGTCGACAGCTGGTCTAGTAGTGGCACCAACTGTGACTGTCGACAGCTGGTCTGGTAGTGGCACCAGCTGTGACTGTCGACAGCTGGTCTAGTAGTGGCACCAGCTGTGACTGTCGACAGCTGGTCTGGTAGTGGCACCAGCTGTGACTGTCGACAGCTGGTCTAGTAGTGGCACCAGCTGTGACTGTCGACAGCTGGTCTTGTAGTGGCACCAGCTGTGACTGTCAACAGCTGGGCTAGTAGTGGAACCAGCTGTGACTGTCGACAGCTGGTCTGGTAGTGGCACCAGCTGTGACTGTCGACAGCCGGTCTAGTAGTGGCACCAGCTGTGACTATCGACAGCCGGTCTAGTAGTGGCACCAACTGTGACTGTCAACAGCTGGGCTAGTAGTGGAACCACCTGGGAATGTCGACAGCTGGTCTAGTAGTGGCACCAGCTGTGACTATCGACAGCCAGTCTAGTAGTGGCACCAGCTTTGACTGTCAACAGCTGGGCTAGCAGTGGAACCACCTGGGAATGTCGACAGCTGGTCTAGTAGTGGCACCAGCTGTGACTGTCGACAGCTGGTCTAGTAGTGGCACCAGCTGTGACTGTCGACAGCTGGTCTGGTACTGGCACCAGCTGTGACTGTCGACAGCTGGTCTAGTAGTGGCACCAGCTGTGACTGTCGACAGCTGGTCTTGTAGTGGCACCAGCTGTGACTGTCGACAGCCGGTCTAGTAGTGGCACCAACTGTGACTGTCAACAGCCGGTCCAGTAGTGGCACCAGCTGTGACTATCGACAGCCAGTCTAGTAGTGGCACCAGCTTTGACTGTCAACAGCTGGGCTAGCAGTGGAACCACCTGGGAATGTCGACAGCTGGTCTAGTAGTGGCACCAGCTGTGACTGTCGACAGCTGGTCTAGTAGTGGCACCAGCTGTGACTGTCGACAGCTGGTCTGGTACTGGCACCAGCTGTGACTGTCGACAGCTGGTCTAGTAGTGGCACCAGCTGTGACTGTCGACAGCTGGTCTTGTAGTGGCACCAGCTGTGACTGTCGACAGCCGGTCTAGTAGTGGCACCAACTGTGACTGTCAACAGCCGGTCCAGTAGTGGCACCAGCTGTGACTGTCGACAGCCGGTCTAGTAGTGGCACCACCTGTGAATGTCGACAGCTGGTCTATTAGTGGCACCACCTGTAAATGTCAACAGCTGGTCTAGTAGTGGCACCACCTGTGAATGTTGACAGCTGGTCTAGTAGTGGCACGAGCTGTGACTGTCAACAGCTGGTCTAGTAGTGGCACTACCTGTGACTGTCGACAGCTGGTCTAGTAGTGGCACTACCTGTGACTGTCGACAGCTGGTCTAGTAGTGGCACCACCTGTGAATGTCGACAGCTGGTCTAGTAGTGGCACTACCAGTGACTGTCAACAGCTGGTCTAGTAGTGGCACGAGCTGTGACTGTCAACAGCTGGTCATGTAGTGGCACAAGCTGTGACTGTCGACAGCTGGTCTAGTAGTGGCACCACCTGCGACTGTGGACAGCTGGGCTAGTAGTGGCACGAGCTGTGACTGTCAACAGCTGGTCATGTAGTGGCACCAGCTGTGACTGTCGACAGCCGGTCTAGTAGTGGCACCACCTGTGAATGTCGACAGCTGGTCTAGTAGTGGCACGAGCTGTGACTGTCAACAGCTGGTCATGTAGTGGCACCAGCTGTGACTGTCGACAGCCGGTCTATGTAGTGGCACCACCTATGAATGTCGACAGCTGGTCTAGTAGTGGCACCAGCTGTGACTGTCAACAGCTGGTCTAGTAGTGGCACTACATGTGACTGTCGACAGCTGGTCTTGTAGTGGCTCCATCTGTGAATGTCGACAGCTGGTCTAGTGGTGGCACTACCTGTGACTGTCAACAGCTGGTCTAGTAGTGGCACTACATGTGACTGTCGACAGCTGGTCTTGTAGTGGCTCCATCTGTGAATGTCGACAGCTGGTCTAGTGGTGGCACTACCTGTGACTGTCAACAGCTGGTCTAGTAGTGGCACTACATGTGACTGTCGACAGCTGGTCTTGTAGTGGCACCAGATGTGACTGTCAACAGCTGGTCTTGTAGTGGCTCCATCTGTGATTGTCGACAGCTGGTCTAGTAGTGGCACCACCTGCGACTGTCGACAGCTGGTCTTGTAGTGGCACGCGCTGTGAATGTTGACAGCTGGTCTTGTAATGGCACCACCTGCGACTGTCGACAGCTGGTCTAGTAGTGGCACCACCTGCGACTGTCGACAGCTGGTCGTGAATGTCGACAGCTGGTCTTGTAGTGGCACCACCTGTGACTGTCGACAGCTGGTCTTGTAGTGGCACCACCTGTGAATGTCAACAGCTGGTCTAGTAGTGGCACCACCTGCGACTGTCGACAGCTGGTCTTGTAGTGGCATGAGCTGTGAATGTCGACAGCTGGTCTAGTAGTGGCACCACCTGCGACTGTCGACAGCTGGTCTTGTAGTGGCACGAGCTGTGAATGTCGACAGCTGGTCTAGTAGTGGCACCACCTGCGACTGTCGACAGCTGGTCTTGTAGTGGCACCACCTGTGAATGTCGACAGCTGGTCTATGTAGTGGCACCACCTGCGACTGTCGACAGCTGGTCTTGTAGTGGCACTACAAGTGATGGTCTACAGCTGGTCTTGTAGTGGCACCGGCTGTCAATGTCAACAGTAGAGCAACATCACCCTAACAGCTGTCTCCCGAATGTGTACATACATACCGCTGACAAACATTGACAAACAATGTAAATAGCATTATCACATTTTTTCATTCACGTGTACAGTTTTCAACATTTTTTCGGAATTGATCTTCCATCAATATATTTTTTATTCAATAAATATTCCAACAAATGAAATGTTTGATTCGATTATTAATGCTCACAGAGAGAATATGATTAAACCGGTAGGGAACATAATTACATTACTCACATTATTGATGTAATTATAGTTTACTTATAAGCCGATGTCTTCAGACAATGACAGACTGCATGGTCTGCAGCTAGTTTCGAATGGGAAGACGGTTTTAATGATTCTAGCTGTTTACTTGCCGTATTTTAGTGGTGTTTCCCCAACAAGTAGAACTACACTGCTCAAAACATTATAAGGATGTTTTCCTAGATATGCGAATTATATGACTCACAATCCAGCAACTACGGTTGTGACACATATATTTATAAGTACTGGACATTATAACAAACGAGAGGCCATAGGCCACACACTTGCCGGAACCGAAATATATGTCATATGCCAATGACATAACATATGGATTTTAACAAATTGACGAAACTTTCTTCCCGACTTACTATGATTACTTACTTACTTTACTTCATTTTACTTCACTTTACTTCACAAACTACTCATACTGTCATTGTTACCTCATCGAACGTCACAGCGCCAAAATTAAGACATCACTAGACTCTGGAGACCAAGAACTTTCTAACGATATACTACTCGATATGGTGAGCTGAGCTTCGTACTTGACCTTGACATAGAGCTCATCGGAAAGTATCACGAGCAAGGTCAAAGTCAAACAAGAAAGACTTTTTGGTATGCTGCAGTATAGTCCTAGTTATGACCATTTATGTGATTATACTTGAATAATTTAATCAGAATCGATGAATAATTGTGGACACTATGCCTTTTGAAATTTTGAAAAATTGACGTTGATGACGTCACATCTGAAAACTAATGCATAGTATATATCAAGGGATCAAGACTCAAAACGCACCTATTTTCACGCTGTTATCAGCATGGAAGTCTTGAAACATGCATTTTCGCTTATAATGGGACCAACTTTGTTGCCATATAAACGTCAATTACGTCACAACAGATTATCTGATCGAGCTGAAAATTGACTGGAAGCATCAGAGGCGGGTTTCACATTGTATCCGTATATCGGACCTGCAATAAATTATATAACTTTGCACATCTGACACTCGAATCGCCTAAATATCAGGTAAAAATCACGTTTGACGTCATTATGACGTCAATTGACGTCAGATATCAAAATAAAAATTAGGCCAAGGGCCGAAGATAGGTTACCGGACAATGTTTAATATTTTAGATGTTAGCCAGGTCACTGGTTGAATTCGAGGTCAAGAGAATATTCAGCATATATAACATTAAGCATATATCATGTCCACAGTTGATTGCTAAGCTGTAAATTCAATAATCAGAGAGATATTAGCAATTTTGTGCTGTGGCCTTGAAAATGAAGGGTCAAAGGTCAAATTCAAGGTCATCAAAGTATTCAATGTATATCATTTTCTATATCATGCCCACATTTGATTCCCAAGCCATACAGTCAATAGAGATATGAGCCAGTTTGTCCTTGGACCTTGAAAATGAGGTCAGAGGTCAAATTCAAGGTCACGAGAATATTCAGCATATATCATTTCCTATATGTCCACAATTGATTCCTCAGCTGTAAAATCGATAATAAGTGAGATATTAGCCTGTTTGTCCTGTGACCTTGAACATGAGGTCGAAGGTCAAATTCAAGGTCATCAGAATAATCAGCATATATCATTTCCTATATGTCCACAATTGATTCCTAAGCTGTAGAGTCGATAATAAGCGAGATATAAGCCATTTTGTGCTCTGACCTTGAAACTGAGGTCAGAGGTCAAATTCAAGGTCACGAGAATATTCAGCATATATTATTTCCTATATGTCCACAATTGATTCCTAAGCTGTAGAGTCAATAATAAGCGAGATATAAGCCATTTTGTGCTCTGACCTAGAAACTGAGGTCAGAGGTCAAATTCAAGGTCACGAGAATATTCAGCATATATCATTTCCTATATGTACACAATTGATTCCTAATCTCTAATCTCAATATTAAGTGAGATATTAGGCATAATGTGTCGCATTATAAAGCATAGGAGAATTTAACATGGGAAAGTCCCATTTGGGCCGAGTTTGGGCCAAAATGGCCCACTTCGAGCGATTCAAGCGCAACGAAATTTATAGACATCATAGGAGTACATATGAAGAGTCTTATGTATCAGAAAGAAAAGAAGTTACTGAACAGATTTTGAGAAAATGGCCGCCAAAGTCCAAAATCATGCATTTTTAGTTGAAAACGGCCGCCATTTTGAAAAAAATGCGAAAATCAAAAAACTAAAAAATACCTCCTTCTTGAATTATTTTTAAGTATTTTTGTGCAAAATTTCAGAAAAATTCGCCCGTAAACAAAAAAGATAAAAATGTGGACGACGACGACGGACGCAACGCCATGCCAATAGGTTATCGGACCATAGGTACGGTAACCTAAAAATACCTCCTTCTCAAATTATTTTAAGTTATCTTTTCCCAAATTTTCAGAAAGATTGGACCGTAAACTTAGATAAAAGATAAAGATAACGACGACGACGACGATGACCACGACGACGACGATGACCACGACCACGACGATGACCACGACCACGACGATGACCACGACGACGACGACGACGGACGGACGGACGGACGACGGACGCAACGCCACGGCAATAGGTTATCGGACCATTATTATTATCATTATTGTATGTCAGAGGTGACATTGTACAAAGAAGGAGAATTGACCTAGAATGTGATGTAAATACAGTTTCGGGACGCTTAGAGTGTATATGTGTGGAAATATTTATCAGATCAGAAAAATGGATTGTATGTTCAATTTACAAACAACCAAAATTGAAAACTGCTGTATTTTATAAGCAATATGAAAGGCTTGTAAATCAACTATCGAGTGAACATGTAAACTACATATTGATGGGAGATCTAAATATTGACATGCATAAGGAGCCAATTCAAGTTTATAAATTTGTTAGCAATCCATGGTAGCCAATATATGGTGAAACAATCAACCTGTCATAAAAGTGTTAAAGGTACTTTGATTGATGTTGTCATTACCAATGTTCCCAATAGACTAAAGCGTGTTACATGTGTAGACACTGGATTCAGTGACTTCCATGACCTAGTGTATTTTTCAACAAACCAGAAGGTGCCTTCACAGAACAATAAGTTAATAACATATCGCAGTTACAAAAACTTCGATGTTGATAAGTATAATGAAGATTTGCAAAATATACCCTTTCATGTTGCAGAAATCTTTGATGACTTTGACGATATGTATGATTTCAGTGAACAACTTTTACTTGATGTTACGAATGAGCATGCTCCCATCAAAAAATGTCTGATCAAACACTGTAATGTACCATATATGAACAATAACTTAAGAAAAGCAATGAATGTCAAGAATATGTTGAGGCGAAAACACCAACGATGTAAATCCAGTGAAAACTGGATAGCATACTGTAAATATCGTAATTATGTAACAAAACTTCTTAAACAAAGTCTCAATGCATATGTCAAAAAATCAACATCAACTGCTGGAAATGCAGAATTTTGGAAAACAGTTAAACCTATTGTATCAGACAAGTCACAAGGGGATGACAATATTACCTTACTTGAAGATGGTAACATTGTGAGTAAAACACTTGAAGTGTGCAATGTGATGAACAATTACTTTGTTAATATGGCTAATGAAATTGGTGATGATGTTAGTAATTGTGAAATTACAGAGGAAACAAATTTTGACATTATTGTCAGTGACTTCCTTGAACATGAAAGTGTATTATTT
This sequence comes from Terebella lapidaria, assembly GCA_949152475.1. NCBI lineage: Eukaryota > Metazoa > Annelida > Polychaeta > Terebellida > Terebellidae > Terebella > Terebella lapidaria. The sequence goes on along the minus strand of OX424561.1, from coordinate 42,901,792 downwards.
AATCAAAATAATTGTACATATGAAGGAAAAATTTTTGAATTTGCTTGTGTCTCTGAGGAACATATTTTGGAGTTATTGAAGAAACTTAACGTTAGAAACTAACTTAACTTAACGTTAGTTATTTGTATAAAAAATAACAAATTTCCCAAGAATCTCAAAAAGGCTTTGGTTACCCCTGTTTACAAAAAAAAACGATAATTTGGATAAATGTAATTACAGACCTGTTAGTGTTCTGTCATCATTGTCAAAACTATTTGAAAAAGTCATTATTGAACAATTATCTCGATTCCTTGAGCCTATTTTTTCAGTAGATATGTCAGGTTTTCGTAAAAATCATGGATGTCAAAGTGTTTTACTAAATTTTGTTGAAAATGTCAAACAAAGCTTAGACAAGAGTGAAATTGCTGGTGCTGTTATGACTGACCTATCACGAGCTTTCGATTGTTTGCCACATCGGCTTGTTATTGCCAAATTGAATGCATATGGAATAGGTGAAAATGCATGCAAACTAATTATGAACTATTTTTGTAATCGTCAGCAATGTGTAAAAACAAGTATAAGTCGCGCCCGCGACAATTGGGCGGGTTGCATCGAGGAGGGCTGTTAGTGGAAGGAATTGGCATTGTTCTCATGTATTATCAAGTTCGAAGTCCTGCCACGACTTGAAAAATAGGTCAAGGTCACCCATCATCGAACTTGTCCGAGATCTGCTCATGATGCACCTCCGGTATGATTTTGGCGGTATTTCGTTAAAAACTTTGTAAGTTATCGTGTTCACAAGGTACAAAGTACTGTTTTCATGTATTGTCAAGTTCGAAGTCCTGCCACGACCTGAAAAATAGGTCAAGGTCACCCATCATCGAACTTGTCCGAGATCTGCTCATGATGCACCTCTGGTATGATTTTGGCGGTATTTCGTTAAAAACTTTGTAAGTTATCGCGTTCACAAGGTACAAAGTCCTGTTTTCATGTATTGTCAAGTTCGAAGTCCTGCCACGACCTGAAAAATAGGTCAAGGTCACCCATCATCTAACTTGTCCGAGATCTGTTCATGATGCACCTCTGGTATGATTTTGGCGGTATTTCGTTAAAAACTTTGTAAGTTATCGCGTTCACAAGGTACAAAGTCCTGTTTTCATGTATTGTCAAGTTCGAAGTCCTGCCACGACCTGAAAAATAGGTCAAGGTCACCCATCATCGAACTTGACCGAGATCTGCTCATGATGCACCTCTGGTATGATTTTGGCGGTATTTGGTTAAAAACTTTGTAAGTTATCGCGTTCACAAGGTACAAAGTCCTGTTTTCATGTATTGTCAAGTTCGAAGTCCTGTCACGACCCGAAAAATAGGTCAAGGTCACCCATCATCGAACTTGTCCGAGATCTGCTCATGATGCACCTCTGGTATGATTTTGGCGGTATTTCGTTAAAAACTTTGTAAGTTATCGCGTTCACAAGAAATTGTTGACGGACGGACGGCCGGACAGACGGACGGACGGACGGACGGACAGACGGACACGCCAATCTAATAGGCAGGTTGGTTGCACGCAAACCGCCCAATTATGGATATCACTGGTGAGTGGCTGCCTATCTACAAAGGTGCTCCACAGGGATCACAGTTTGGTCCCTTCATTTACAATGTCTTTTCTAATGACTTACTTTTGTTGCTAAAACAATTTTGTACAGTATACAACTATGCTGATGATAACACTATCATGTGTACTGGCATTGACATAGAAACTTTTAAGTGCAGTATGAATAATGTACTGGAAATAATGATGAAATGGTTTGAAACTAACGGTATGAAGGCCAATCCGGACAAATTTCAAGTCATATTTTTTTATCGACATAACTCTTATGCCAACGAATGTATCTTCATTGATAACACCAAAATTGTACCCATAAACAATGTCAAATTACTTGGTGTCTATATCGATGATCAAATCAATTTTAATTTCCATGTCTCTGAAATATGTAGAAAAGCCGGTTATAAATTACTTGTGACGAGCCGTCTGATGAGGACACGGAGTTTTGAATCAAAGATGATTTTGTTTAATTCATTTATTATGTCACTACTGAACTATTGTCCCATTGTATGGCATTTCACTGATGTTAGAATTGCCAAGAGTATTGAAAAAATACAAGAAAAAGCACTTAGATATATCCTTCAAGATTTTAAATCTAGCTATAGCAAACTACGAGAATTATCTGGCAAACCCCTAGTGTATATACAAAGGCTGCGGATTGTATTGATTGAAGTCTATAAGAGTATAAATGATATTGGTCCAGGATATATGCATGACTTGTTCACTCACAGATCTGATCATTATAACATGAGAAATGAAAATTGTTTGGTGTTGCCTAAGTATAATACTTTTAGGTAATTGACTGGATACAATGTTTGAGGCCCGAGGTCGTGTCTGGGCCGTAGCACGCACGAGCTTGCGAGTGCGTCCGCGGCACAGACACGACCGAGGGCCTCAAACACTGTATCCTGTCGATTAACTTATAATTATATGCCTCATCATGATATGCATACCCCTCGGGAAAGATGTGATTACAAATGCTGACATTTTCTAGCCATTTTAGACCCTGAAAGCAAATAATTTTATGGACATTTTCATGAACTACAAAACCAAAAAAAGTCATTTTAGTCAGGAGGAAATTTCACACAGGGTGGAAACGTAGTACAGACTTTTTCTGTCGATTGATATGGCTTCATAATGGTCTAAGACAACCTTTTTCAGAGGGTGTGTAAAATTTTCTCCTGGGCTAATTTTTTTGTGGCCTTTTTCAAAATGGCCGACATCGAAAATTTGGTATTTTAGGAAAAAATCAAAATTATCCTCCTGGCATGATGCTTTTGGTCTATTAAGGTGACATTTAGTTCTATGGAGATATATTCTTCATAACAATACTAATAATACCGATTCAAACGCCCAAAAAATGGAAAAAAATCCAAGATGGCCACCAAATTCTCGCCATTTTTACACAAATGCTCATAACTTCCTGCCAAATTGAGATAGGAAGCCAATTTTGGTGTCTAACCCTGGGTTTTGGGGTATGAGGATTCCAAATAAATAACCAGTTTCGTGAATGGATGGCTCGAAGCTGCTCAGAATCCAAGATGGCTGCCAAATTTTAGCCCGATTTCGCAAATAAGCACCAATGACCGTCATATATATCAAGATAACAAGCCTATTCTGGTGGCCAGTCCTGGGCTTTGGGGTATCAGGTTGCTACTTGAAGAAATACTCTTGTGTGTAGATAGTGACTGGCCAAATTAGAGGTGTTCAAAGGCGAAGATAACCATTAATTAATATGAAACATGCCAAATCTATTCTCGATAACATTCACAGACAGAATCTTCGATTTCTGTCTGTTCGAAGAATCAGTCATCTTTACACTGTGTGCAGCAGCAACTTTTTGGAAAAGAAACACATAAAGTACATCTGCTTGGATCTGTGATCTTTAACATCTCCTAATTTTCAGAGCTCTATGATTCAACATCTCCGAAAACGATTTGTCATTGTTTGTCTCATTATGTCGGTCAAAGTAGTAACCTTGAAGTCGTGCCAAGGCTCTGCAAGGGCAGCTGGGTCTCAGTATTTGTCCTCTTACATGCGGCAGTGGATGAAATCACTGACTGCCAGAATCATGAAGAACTCTTGTTTTTCTCGAGTTGATCCAGACGACCTCTGATGAAATTCAGCATGCCTCTGCTGAGATTTCATCAATGATTATCAGCTCGAGGTTTTAATACCTAACCTTTGGGGGCAGTGATGAGCCCTTCAGCAAGTGGTATATGCTTTTGTCCCACACCCCTTTGCATGGAAGCATGGTTCCGCCACTGATGGTAAATGCTGCTTTGCCAGTTGGAGCCACAGATCGAAGCTTTGATGATATAAAACTTTCCTTAACCATTATATTGAAAGTCCCCAGACAGTTTAAATTCATCTATCGATGCACCACTAGCGAGTATGAATGAAGACTCCCCTGCATATTGTTCATGCACTGCATGAGAACTTGAGCCTGGTTCTATGGGATTGCCAAGATGCTGTGTTCTACTGACAACTGAGCGCATTTTGGTGTTGGAGCTCAGAGGCAGGCCACTCAATCTGGCAGGTCTTCCAAACTAATATCCTCGAGGTAAGCGTCATCTAGGTTGGCTTTTGTTTCCAAGCGTCCAGCCGCCACTTTCTGAGGCAATGTGTGCCAAGGCATCTTCTACAAGATGATTTTCTTAGATCTCTTCATGGCTACTTCAACCTCTTTGATATTATTTCCAACTAGCGCTTGCTTTTCTCTGATAATGTTGCTGATGCTTGTCCTTTTGCCATAGTAGGAAATGCTCCCACTCATTTAGATCCATTTCAAAGTGGTGAAGATGAAGAACCATGAGATTCTGATAATGTTTCTCACTGTCCTTACAGGAAGATTTCTGGAAGATTTCCGTCTTGAGATCTATCCTTTATTCCGAGCCAACTTCAATGAAGCATATGGAACATTGGACCGGGTTGTCGTTGTTATGGGCAGAATTTTCTTCAGATGGTTCATAATCTCTACCTGGTTTACTATCAACCTTGAAGAGGGATACAATTTCAACCAGACAGGTCTTTGAGAATATTTACAGGAGGGCATGCATGGTACATGTACATGTACCTGTCTAGTACAGATTACAGTGTAGCCACACGTCTTCAATGCCTGGATCTCAGCGGCCCAGCAGTAAGAGTGGACGTCTGGTGCTTGTCGGATCTGAAAGTATGCAAACAACATCCTGACTACAGTTTTTGAGAGGTTTGCCTGTGGCCTTGTAAATAGCCTCCGTGACACTCATCTCCCCGTTGGTCAGGTATGTTTTGCCGAGTCACTGAAGCTGATCGTCTGTCTTATCCCAGCATATTGTGCTCTGCATGGTTCTTCATTGAGGAGCTGACCATCTTCACTCTTGCTTCTTGCTAATATGACACAATATATTGAATGCAGGCGTGTGCATCAATAACATATTGTAAGTCAAAATTAGGATTCCAGGCTTTCAAAGGGTTTTGATTTGTACTGACTTACCCATCAGTGTTTAGGCTTATGTACAACCATTTTCGTGGAGGCTATAATGCTCCAGGCTTGTTCTTCAGCAGCGTTTTTTCACTCATCTGGTTCAGTGTCTGCTGGGATGGCACATAGAGGTCTGACAAAAAGGTGGACGGGGTAACCTGAACCTGTAGGTCCTGTTACCGTTTTTGCTTGACCTTGTATAATTCTTGGAATGAAGCTGAACATCATTTATAATGTCATGTAACTTGCTGTATCTCGTCTAATCAACGTCTTCTGTGTTGATGGATTTGTTAATAACGTCAACAACTTCCTCATCAAGTTATATGTCCAGCTTAGGAGGATTTTATACTCAGAAAAGGCAGTGAATGTAAGTACCAATGTGAGGCAAATCTCCTTGCAGAAACTCAGTTGAAACAAAGTAGTCACAGACTTTGCCAATTTTATTTGATGGTGAAGTGATCATAAATTTCAAGGAGTTTTTTACTATCTGATCAAACATTCCGCAGCTATTATATGGTTTTATATGCCTAATATAATATACTTGGTATTGATATGCCTAATATAATATACTTGGGTTTGATTGCTCGGAAAATAATTATGCCTGTTAGTGGTATTGTTTATTTTGAAGTGCGAGTGAGTGCTATTACACAGGTTTGTTTGCATGTGTTTCATTAATTAGTCCTTATCTTGGCTTTTGGACAGTTGGATAGCCTTAAACTGGCCAATAACCATCTACACACAAAAGTATTTCTTCAAGTAGCACCCTCACACCCCAAACCCCAGGACTGGCCACCAAAATTGCCTTCTTATTTTGAATATGTGACGGTCATTGGTGCTTATTTGTGAAATCGAGCTATAATTTGGCAGCCATCTTGGATTCTGAGCAGCTTCGAGCCATCCATTCACGAAACTGGTTATTTATTTGGAATCCTCATACCCCAAAACCCAGGGTTAGACACCAAAATTGGCTTCCTATATCAATTTGGCAGGAAGTTATGAGTATTTGTGTAAAAACGGCGAGAATTTGGCGGCCATCTTGGATTTTTTTCATTTTGGGGGGTCTGAATCGGAATTATTAGTATTGATAGGAATAATACATTTCCGTATAACTAATATGTATCATATTAGACCGAAAGCATCATGACAGGAGGATAATTTTGATTTTTTCCTAAAACACCAAATTTTCGGTGGCGGCCATTTTGAAAAAGGCCATGAAAAAGTTAGCCCAGGAGAAAATTTTACACACCCTCTGAAAAAGGTTGTCTTAGACCATTATGAAGCCATATCAGTCGATAGAAAAAGTCTGTACTACATTTCCACCCTGAGTGCTATATGCTCAATATTCCTCCTGACTATTTCACCAGCGCATGAATACGTAAACTTCGAAAGACCGTCGGTTGCTATACGCGACGCAGGTCAATATAAGGCGGTCAATACCGCAACATATCGGACCGATTGCACTCTGTGTAATCCATTGTAACATTTTCGTAGGCATATAATAATGTTAAATATGGACATAACTCTTTCAAATATCAAGGTGCGAAACTATGGAATATGCTCGATAATGATCTCAAATGTCTGGACATTAACTCCTTTAAATCTGCAATGGCCAATTGGATACCTATACTCAGATTTTTCTAACTCATTTACACTGTTTTTCGCTAATATTTTCATGATGCTTAACGCTGTCGTTCTGTAACTTGGCATACTTCACCTGGGAGTCAAACGGCAATTTTCTACCAAATTTCAGACAGCTATCGCGAAAATTGAAAAAGTTGGCAATCTACCCCAATGTTAAATTTAGCCATATTATTTATCTTCTGGGCCCGCACACAATTTTGTACATTTGTTCGGTTTTGTAGCGGAGTAATGTTTCAAAATCAATATGTTTGTGTAGAATACACCCCAATGTATCTTCTGGTTCAAAGTTACAAGAATATTTCGAATCCTGATGGATGTAAACAGGACCAATTCCTTGAATATGCTCAGATTCTCGAGATCCCGTTGTGGGCTGAAATTTAACATTGAGGTCGATTGCCAACTTTTTCAATTTTCGCGATAGCGGTCTGAAATTTGGTAGAAAATTGCCGTTTGACTCCCAGGTGAAGTATGCCAAGTTACAGAACGATGGCATTCACCATCACGAAAATATTAGCGAAAAACAGTGTAAACGAGTTAGAAAAATCAGAGTATAGAGAATGTAATTGTTCCACCTGTATATTATGTAAATTATCCGTGTTGTAATTCCCAATGTACGTCACTCATCATCATTCATATCACCTTGTAAATAATACATTTTCATCATGTCGGGTAATAGTACACAGTACTAATGTTATTTGTTATCAAATGAATGCCGACGTTAAATAAAATTTTATCTTATCTTATCTTATCTTATCTTACCATATGTCCGGTAACCTAAAATACACTGCTGAGATCAGCTCTCTACTGTAACCATGGTAACCCGGTCTATGATCCTGAAGTGTCTCTCATCACCAGCACACTGGGAGCATACTTGATGTAATCACTAGTGATCTCACATTGTCATGTACAAGTATATGTACGACACAGGTGTACCAGTTGTGTGTCTACCCGTGTCATCGCGTGACTGACAGTGTTAGTGTGCGATATCAGGGTAATATTGTCAGGCAGCAATCTGATATCAATATGTAATTAGAACTGACCACAAACTACATAATTGTCACATTATCTATTCACAAGTTTTGAGTGGCTTAATCTCGGGGGTGTCCAAGGATTCTAAGAATTAGTTTAGAATTGGAGTGAACGAGAAAACGACACATCGAGAGGTGTTTGGAAAACATGAAAAAAACCAGAAATTCACACCACAAAACCACAAGTATCCACCGAATACACAAAAACCATGCAAGTAATCGGTCTTGTTATTCGTAAATTAGTACTGGCAAAAAAAAACTAAAACTGAACATTGAGAAAACATGGTTATTTGAAACTTAATGTGGCGATTTTGCCCTAAGCACGCGGCAGGTGATTGTAAACATAAATGCCATTTATGTGGCCTTTTCGTACTTGGCCTTGTTTTGACATGCTCCGTTCGAGCGTGCGTTGCCACGGCGACGTATTGTAATTTACGCTCCAGTAAACTATAACAATGGATCGATTAAACCTCGCGTGCGTCCTACAGCTTGTGGTGTATTATATATACACTGGAAGCGACTCGATCGAGGAGATTGTCCGAGAGAGAGTGAACAGGACGCACGCAAGGCTCGCCATGAGCTTTGCGTTCCCTGGTCAGGAGTAGTGGGCTCTTAGAGCCCTGGGGACGATTTCCATGGGGAGGCCCGGGCTGGGAGAGACAAGTTGCTGACTCGGGGGCGTAAGCCCTGTGGATCGCCAGTTCTCTCCCTTCCCGGGACGTGTGACACAGGCTCTGGCAGACCGTCGGGCTGGCTCAGAGTTCTATCTCTGTGACAGTGCCTTCGGCGAGACCGGCCAGCAACATGCCCACGTGTACGTGCTCCGTGGAGCCGCTCCATGGCTCCTCGGACTCTACACACGGCTACATTACCATAACGAATGTATAATGTGCATGTTGTAGATAAGGTGATGATGATGATATGTGTTATGTTGTGATGTATGACGGCCGGACCCGTTCCGGATATGCGGAGCCCGTTCCGGATGTGCGGAGTCCCGTTCCGGATGTGCGGGACTCGTTCCGGAGCCCGTTCCGGATATGCGGGACCCGTTCCGGATGTGCGGAACCCGCTCCGCATGTTCTGGATCCGATCCGGAGGTGCTGTTACCTGGTTGTAGTTGTTACCGTAGAGAGCGGCGCCCTGTAGCGGGCACCGAACTTTACATTGGTGCCGTGACCAGGATCAGTCCGACGGTGTTCCATCGCAGCCTACCGTCACAGTGTTGTAGCCTCCTTCGTCCCTGGGGATCGCTCGCTCCTCACGGACAACTCAAACAAAATGAGTGAGAAAGATAATGGGAGGGAAAAGGGAGGAAACGTTGCGGACTGGACCCGGTCCCGCGACGGCCGGGAGCCGCTCCAGGGTGGCTCCGGCGATGGTGCGGAGCGCGCGGAGCCCTCCGCAGACAGTACCCAGTCTGCGGAGTCGACTCCGGCGTCCGCGGCTCCGTCTCCGGACGTGGAGCCGAGCCCTGCGGGGCTGCAACATGTGTTGCCATCGAGGCCTAGTCTTGATGTGTTAGGTGCGGTTGACGGAGCTGGCAACGGCTCTACACCGCGCCTGCCCTTGTCCGGACGACGTTCGTGGCAGGCGGCGTTCTTCCAGGGGACGTCTCCAGACGTCCGGAGATCCAGACATTCGGAGATCCGGACATCCGGAGGTCCGGACATCCGGAATAGAGTGCCAACTGCTGCGATCAACTCCGGATCTGCGGACCAACTCCTCCGGTTACCTAACCCGGCTGGGTGGACCCCCTCGAGGGTCTCCGGCCCGGATACCGGACGGTTCGCACTGGGCGAGATGGACCAGCTCACCAACACACTGAGTGCGCTGGCTCCTCTAGGGCGCTACGGCCGCGCCCGGTCGCCCCAACAGGGACGATCAGATCGGCGGATCCGCTCACCCTCTCCGCGGCCACGGAGCCCTTCGGGGCCCATGTCGGAGAGGGAGCAGCGGCTGATAAACATGGCGCTTGACCAATACAAGTGCAATCAGCCAGTTCCGAGCGTGGATCCGACGATCCCTTACAGTCCGGGGATGACTGGGCCTATGGCTCCTCCCCAAGTCCTGCCAAGTCCGCAGGCGCCAGTGGTCTCAGCAATGGGATCCGCGCCTGCTCCGCGGCTTGGAGGCACCACGCTGGCTACCGCTCTGACCGTTCCTGCGGCCGGAGTTAACGCCGCGTGGTCGACTTACCCTGGTGCGCCAAGTGTGTTTCGCGGGCAGTGGCAACCGGCGGCTCCGGCCCCGAGCTATGCTAGCTTTGCCGCCCCATCTGGAGCCTACCCCGTAGGTTCGATGGGAGCCCCGCCCGCACCTAGCCAGGGTGGGCTACAAGCGGGAATGTACCCGGCGGCGAGCGTGAGCTTTCCTGCTCCTATGTCCGCGGCGTTGATGTTTGCTCCGGCAGACTCCGTCGCAGGCGCGGGTAGCTCGCGGACCTTGCCGCCTTACACGGACGACCCCGGAGCCGGATCCGCACGTCGGGCGCGCAGCACGCGCGATAACGGGCCCGACCACTCTTCGTGGCGGAAAAGGTTCAACGGGGATAACGCCGACTTGGAGGACTACTTACTCCAAGTGTGGCGGACCGCCGTGTATGAAGGATGGACCCAGCAGGAGGCTGGGCATGTCCTCGCGGGGAGCTTGGAAGGGAAAGCTCTCGGCGTTATGCAGTGTCTGCCGGTGGGAACGGTAACTTTCGGCGAGGTTGCCCGTCAACTTCGTTTGCTGTTCACGCCGACGACCAACAGGCGGCAGTTTGAACGGGAGTTCAAAGCACGGATCCGCCTACCGACTGAGTCCGTGACAGAGTATGCGTTTAACCTGCGCCTACTCGGCCGGAGAGCTTTTCCGGACATGGACCCCAGACGGTTTGAAACGATGCTGATCGATCAGTTCATCGATGGCCAGCCTTACCACTTAGCATACGGGCTGGCCACCCATGAAAAGCGATCGATGGAGGAGGCAATAGACTCCGCGCTTGCGCTCGAGGTAGCTGTCCGCCCTAGACAGTTGCCTCCGGCCCCGGCTCCGGCCTCGGCTGTTCCCGCACAGGCGCCGACCCCTCCTCCGGCCAAAGCATCGCAGGTAACCCCGTGGCAGGACCCGGTCGTCCGGGAACCCACCAGGGAACCTACCCCGCAGTGGGTTAGTGCGTCGGCACCCTTCACAGGGACGCCCGCACATGCGGCACCAGTCGCCGCGCCGTACTCGTCCTCGGACGAGTGCGACATGGAGGAATACGATTTCGGCGCCGCGCAGATGATTGCGCACTGCGTCGGGATCGAAGCTCCGGGACCCGCAGAGTGTTGCGCGATCACCTCCGGACCAGCCCAGAACCGTCCCTGTTACTTCTGCAGAAAGCAGGGGCACTTTTGGCTGAAGTGTCCGGAGTTGTTGGAACGCCTGCGGTCGCGCGGATACCAGGGAGCCCTCCCTGGCCCGCAACGGAGGAATTCCTTCCGGTCTGGTCCTCCGGGACAGCAAGGTCGGAACCCGTGGCAGGGAAACTAGATCCGGACGTGGTGGCGACCAACACTACGTCCGGGGATAGTTGTTCCGTGGCAAAAGATGCCGCCCCACCCGCTGATGAGCAGGACGAACCCCAAGTTGATATGACTTCTCCGGAAGTAGTCCTTGGAGATCAGTCTAGCTCCTCCACGGCTGAGGCGGATGGTGAGGACTCCGTAGATGAGCCCAGCGCGTGCGAACGGTATCGCCTTACCTGCGCACTGGTGAGGGACCCCCGCTGGTACCTGCCCCTGTCCTTCGGACGGGAGCCGGTCCGGTTCCTCGTGGACTCTGGCTCGGAGGTGACCCTCGTTGCCGCAGGAACGTTTAAGAAAGAGCCCGCGCTCCGCAACCTAGAGTTGCGGGATCCCGGACCTTACAAGTTCTACGGAGCGGGTAATGACCGCATCCGCATCCATGGCATCATCGATCTGCCTATTACCCTTGGGGACAAGGTGTACCTAACAGAGGCAATCGTTGCGGATGTCGGAGCGGCCGGGATTATTGGGATGAATTTTCTCCGGACCCACCGGGTGACCGCCAATTTCAATGCTGGCGAATTCCGGATGGGAGAGGACACACATTTCCTCTTCCGCACGGGTCCGGCGCATTCATTTCAATTGCGGGCGGCGCGCACTACGGTTGTGCCGCCGATGAGCGAGATGATCATTGAGGCGAGGCCGCGTCGTCCCCGCATGCCCCTCGATGGTCGTCCGTGCATAGTGCAACCGGTGAGCAGTTTCGCCAAGGGAACTGGACTCGTGTTGGGTGGGGCTCTGGTCAAGTCCGACGCCCGCTCGATGCCCATCCTTGTGGTGAATCCTACGGATGCTCCCGTTGTACTGCGGCGCGGCTGCGTGGCAGCTACTGCTACGCCCGCGTCGTCGAGTCGTGTCCTCCCCGACGATCCTGTCTGCCGCGCTGCGTGCGTGGCGGCGGCCGCCGGAGATGACCCGTTCACCCTGCCGGACCATTTGGAATCTCGGGTTCCGAAGGACCGGTTGGATGAAGAGCAGCGCCAAGCGCTCCGCAGACTGCTGCGGCAGTATGCGGATGTGTTCATGGGTCCTGATGGTGCGGTTGGCAAGACTGACGTCGCCAAACACCGCATCGACCTCGTGGACGAGCGTCCTCTCAAGCAGCGTCTTCGTCGGGCAGCGATAGTGCACCAAGAGGTCATAGACCAGGAGGTGCAAAAGATGCTCGACTTGGACATCATCGAACCCAGTGACAGCCCTTGGGCCAGTCCTGTGGTTATGGTGAAGAAGAAGGACGGCTCGTGGAGGTTCTGCGTGGACTATCGGAAACTCAACGATGCCACGCGGAAGGACTCATATCCTCTCCCGCACATTGAAGATACCTTTGATGCCCTGGCCGGGTCGCACTATTTCTGTGCTTTGGATCTGGCCTCCGGGTATTGGCAGGTGGAGATGGCCAAAGCATCGCAGGTAACCCCGTGGCAGGACCCGGTCGTCCGGGAACCCACCAGGGAACCTACCCCGCAGTGGGTTAGTGCGTCGGCACCCTTCACAGGGACGCCCGCACATGCGGCACCAGTCGCCGCGCCGTACTCGTCCTCGGACGAGTGCGACATGGAGGAATACGATTTCGGCGCCGCGCAGATGATTGCGCACTGCGTCGGGATCGAAGCTCCGGGACCCGCAGAGTGTTGCGCGTTCACCTCCGGACCAGCCCAGAACCGTCCCTGTTACTTCTGCAGAAAGCAGGGGCACTTTTGGCTGAAGTGTCCGGAGTTGTTGGAACGCCTGCGGTCGCGCGGATACCAGGGAGCCCTCCCTGGCCCGCAACGGAGGAATTCCTTCCGGTCTGGTCCTCCGGGACAGCAAGGTCGGAACCCGTGGCAGGGAAACTAGATCCGGACGTGGTGGCGACCAACACTACGTCCGGGGATAGTTGTTCCGTGGCAAAAGATGCCGCCCCACCCGCTGATGAGCAGGACGAACCCCAAGTTGATATGACTTCTCCGGAAGTAGTCCTTGGAGATCAGTCTAGCTCCTCCACGGCTGAGGCGGATGGTGAGGACTCCGTAGATGAGCCCAGCGCGTGCGAACGGTATCGCCTTACCTGCGCACTGGTGAGGGACCCCCGCTGGTACCTGCCCCTGTCCTTCGGACGGGAGCCGGTCCGGTTCCTCGTGGACTCTGGCTCGGAGGTGACCCTCGTTGCCGCAGGAACGTTTAAGAAAGAGCCCGCGCTCCGCAACCTAGAGTTGCGGGATCCCGGACCTTACAAGTTCTACGGAGCGGGTAATGACCGCATCCGCATCCATGGCATCATCGATCTGCCTATTACCCTTGGGGACAAGGTGTACCTAACAGAGGCAATCGTTGCGGATGTCGGAGCGGCCGGGATTATTGGGATGAATTTTCTCCGGACCCACCGGGTGACCGCCAATTTCAATGCTGGCGAATTCCGGATGGGAGAGGACACACATTTCCTCTTCCGCACGGGTCCGGCGCATTCATTTCAATTGCGGGCGGCGCGCACTACGGTTGTGCCGCCGATGAGCGAGATGATCATTGAGGCGAGGCCGCGTCGTCCCCGCATGCCCCTCGATGGTCGTCCGTGCATAGTGCAACCGGTGAGCAGTTTCGCCAAGGGAACTGGACTCGTGTTGGGTGGGGCTCTGGTCAAGTCCGACGCCCGCTCGATGCCCATCCTTGTGGTGAATCCTACGGATGCTCCCGTTGTACTGCGGCGCGGCTGCGTGGCAGCTACTGCTACGCCCGCGTCGTCGAGTCGTGTCCTCCCCGACGATCCTGTCTGCCGCGCTGCGTGCGTGGCGGCGGCCGCCGGAGATGACCCGTTCACCCTGCCGGACCATTTGGAATCTCGGGTTCCGAAGGACCGGTTGGATGAAGAGCAGCGCCAAGCGCTCCGCAGACTGCTGCGGCAGTATGCGGATGTGTTCATGGGTCCTGATGGTGCGGTTGGCAAGACTGACGTCGCCAAACACCGCATCGACCTCGTGGACGAGCGTCCTCTCAAGCAGCGTCTTCGTCGGGCAGCGATAGTGCACCAAGAGGTCATAGACCAGGAGGTGCAAAAGATGCTCGACTTGGACATCATCGAACCCAGTGACAGCCCTTGGGCCAGTCCTGTGGTTATGGTGAAGAAGAAGGACGGCTCGTGGAGGTTCTGCGTGGACTATCGGAAACTCAACGATGCCACGCGGAAGGACTCATATCCTCTCCCGCACATTGAAGATACCTTTGATGCCCTGGCCGGGTCGCACTATTTCTGTGCTTTGGATCTGGCCTCCGGGTATTGGCAGGTGGAGATGGAGGAGAGGGATCGGGCGAAGACTGCCTTCGTTACCAAGAACGGGCTCTACCAATTCAAGGTAATGCCGTTCGGGCTCTGTAACGCACCAGCGACGTTCGAGCGCCTCATGGAGATGGTACTTAAAGGGTTCCTCTGGAAGCGATGTATGGTCTACATCGACGATGTCGTCGTGTATGGCCGGTCGTTCGAGGAAACCCTCACCAACCTCCAGATGGTGCTCCATCGCATCCGCGGAGCAGGGCTTAAATTGAAGCCAAGTAAGTGCGAACTATTCGCGCAGGAAATCCTGTACTTGGGCTTCATGGTAACGGGCACCGGAGTGAGACCAGACCCCGCAAAGGTGGCGGCCGTACAGAAATGGCCTCCGCCATGTAACGTGGCGGACGTGAGGTCCTTCTTGGGCTTCGCGAGCTACCACCGCAGGTTTATTCGCGGCTTTGCGGAGATCGCGCGTCCCCTTACTATCCTCACGGAAAAGGGCGCCGATTTTGTTTGGTCCGCCGAGCAGGCTGACGCCTTCTCGGGACTCCGGCAGGCCTTGGTAGTGGCCCCGGTGCTGCGGCACCCTCGTCCGGACTGCGAGTTCATCCTGGACACTGACGCGAGTAACTTTGCACTCGGCGGTGTCCTCTCGCAGATCGTGGACGGGCAAGAGCGGGTAGTAGCTTATGCGAGTGTGGCCTTGAGCCGCTCTCAAATGAACTACTGTACCACTCATCGCGAGTTGCTCGCGGTGGTTACGATGACCAAGCGCTTCCGGCACTATTTGTTGGGACGCCATTTCCGCTTGCGGACTGATCATAGTTCGCTGAGATGGCTCCTCAACTATAGTGAGGCCGATGGCTTGGTGGCGCGGTGGCTCGTCAAACTCCAGGAGTATGACATGCAGATAGAGCATCGCGCTGGTAAGTTGCACGGCAACGCGGACGGCCTGTCCCGTTGTCATAAGTGCAAGAATCCGGGTTGTGCAGGGATGGCGCCATTCCAGCAAGCCGCGGATTCGTCCTCAGACTCGGAATTGGACGTTCCGGGGAGACCGCAGGCCGCCGCCCCCTCTAACAACACGGCGGCCGGAGCGTTTAGGGCTAATCTCCGCGCGCGGACCCGCCGTTATCGGCGAGGGCGTCCCGCATACGAAGCGGAGGTGCGGCTCAGCTCCAGCGAGTCCTCCTCGAGTCCGGCGGTGTACTCCTCGTGGGTACCCTCGTCCTCTGGAGAGTCTGAGTATGAGCGGTCCTTGCCCCCTGTGGTGATGGCCGCTGCGGCGCAGCCGGACGCGACGGATGAGGAGCCTAATTACTTGGGTGGCTACTCTCCGGCGCAGATAGCTGCGACGCAAAGAGCTGACAGAGCTCTGGCACCGGTAATCACAGCCCTTGAGGCCGGCCAGAAGCCCTCGAAGGATGAGCGAAAGACCTACAGGGAGGAGACCTTGTCTCTAGTATCTCAGTGGGAACGACTCTCCTTGAGGGATGGCCTCTTATACCGGCGCTATGAGCCACCGACCCCACTGCCTCCAATATGGCAGTTGGTGCTTCCGGCGGAGCTGCGGAAAGAAGTACTCCACCAGTTGCATGACCTCCGGGTGACCGGTCACTTGGGAATCCGGAGGACCGTCCATAGGCTACAACAGCGCTTTCATTGGCCTGGTAGCAGCTTGGACGTGCAACGGTGGTGCGCAGCCTGCCCTCAGTGTCAAGCTCGCAAAGGAGTTCCGACTCCTGGCCGCCACCCCTTAACCACGGTTAAGGCGGGCGCGCCGTTTGATCGGATAGCTTTGGATATACTGGATACCCACCGGGTCACCCCGCGCGGTTTCCGGTACATCCTGGTGATTTCCGACTATTTTACCAAGTATACCGACGCCTACCCACTGCGCCGCCAGACTGCGGACGAGGTAGCTCGGTTATTGGTGAATAGATGGGTGGTGTACCATGGGGTACCTAAACAGGTACATTCGGATCAGGGCACGCAATTTGAGAGCAACCTGTTCCGAAACCTAGCACAGATGCTAGGCAGTACCAAGGTGCGGACCACCCCCTACAGGCCCCAGTCTGATGGCCAGGTCGAACGCTTTAATCGATCGGTCCTCAACATGCTGGCGGCCTTTGTGAATGATCGTGCGAATGATTGGGATGACCACCTCCCGTATGTCTTAATGGCGTACAGGTCGTCGGTCCACTCTTCGACCGGAGTTACTCCGCACGCGATGTTGTACGGCCGGGAGCTAAATTTGCCCGTGGATATTATGTATCCAACTGCGGCAGAGACCGGCGCAGTACCCCAGTGCGGTCCGGAATACGTGGAGTGGATTCGCCGCGCCCTGGCGAACGCCCATGATTTCGCGCGCGCGCGCCTGGACAAGTCTGCCATCCGGCAGAAGCGAGGCTATGACGCCCATGCTAAGGGTAGGCCAGCTTTTGCGGAGGGCGACAAGGTGCGCTACTATTATCCGCCGCTTAAGCAAGGCAATAAATTTGCTAAGCCGTGGATAGGCCCGTTTACGGTACTGAAACAGGTGACAGATGTGGACTACCGGATCCGGAGGGATTCCGATCCGGACAGGGTTCTGGTTGTCCATATCGATAATCTGAAGAAGTACGAGGGCCCGCTTGTCATGGATCCGCTCGTTCAAGATGCGGAACCGGATGATGCTCCCGTATGGGATCCGTCTGGTCAGCATCCGCGGACTCCGGACGAGCGTGTGCGCCGTATGGTGGGCCTCCCGGACCTCTCTGACCCGTCAGATGATGGACTGGGCGGCTATCAGCCAGATGACGGCGATCCGCAGGTACCCCCACTACCTCCAGTACCTGCGGATGACGGGCGGCCACGCCGGAAACCACGTGCGCCAGCCCGGTATGGGTGGGAATAACCTTCCGCCCATGCGGATGCGTCTGCGGTACCCGTCTATCATACTACGGATGGGTTTTAGGTCGTTCCGTGAGAGTCCGCACGACTTACCTCCGTGGGTGGCTACTTTGTGGCTATCTTCGGAGTTGAGGTCTGCGGAGACTTTCACGTCGTAACGCCGCCGCTCCGCATCCGCCCTCCTGTAGTTTCCAGCGCCAGGGACGTGCGGATGGCCTGTCCGCACATTGTGGACGGCTGTCCGGCGTAATCCGCACAACGGTTACGCTGGCCGGACGAATTTACTGATCCGGCCGGACGCCCCTGGTCCCGGGACAACCTCTTATATGGCCAGACTGAGGTTGGGATTTACGTCCGCTACGGGAGAAGCGCCTTCCCACGGATTTGGGGAACTGGCTCTGGACGCGGGGATAGTGTCCGCACGTTAGGACTGACGTCCGCGGTTCGTCCGCGTGACTCGTCCGGCGTCCGCGGCGCTTTAAGATGACGCACTTCGGTGTAGTTATCCCCCGTGAGCCATTACTATAATTACGGTTATAGTAATTAAGGTTTCTTACGGCAGGAAACCGACTATCCATTATGATAATGGAGCGGTTGTTAAGTCCGCGCGTGCGGACCAGCCGCGGCAGCGGGTGACGCTCGTTCTCGTCCGGATCGTACCTTACAATACGCGGTCCGGCCAGAATGACCGGAACCCCGGCCTCCTTCTAAGAAGGGGGTCGTATATTACATGCGCAACACTTGTGGTGGCTTTTAATTCCAATTTCATCTTTATTGGATAAGGGCAATACGCCGTACAATGGTAGGCGTCCGGCCTGGACTCCGTCCGCGGGCAGCTCCGGACGTCCGCCGGCTATTGCTTTCACCATCTTTGGGCGCCTCTAGATTGGGCGCCGGTATGAAGGGTTCGCCCCCTAACCATTGAGGTTATGGACCATGCCGGCTCCGCGTCTAATCTATTGGCTCCGCGCTCCGGTAGTCGTTTGTTTGGGCTCTAGGTTGGACCGGGCTTGCTCCGCGGCCGGGCTGTACGTTGGGGTTGCTAGTGGGCACGTCATGAACGCCCACAGGGCGCCCAATTGTCTGTCCGCCTGTCATGGGCTTGTCCGATCGCCTTGTAAGCGTACCAGCGGCTATGGGGAGTGATTTTGTTTATTTTCCATCTCAGTTATTATTTATTGGGAGGATTATAAGCCACAAGTGTGCGGCATGTCTCTGGAGAATTCTGTTCTTGCTCATTTACTGATACAAAGTGAGACAAGTATGTGAAATTTCCTTTCCGGTGCAAAAGAGAGTAAGAAATCGGGAGATTTCTGCTTTCGCTAGAGGGGTGTAAGGGATTGCGCTAATTTTGACAGTGACGGATTGCTGTGATATTTGAAAAGACTGGAGAACGGCAATTTATTGTTGTTTTCGTCTGACATATTCGTACAAGCCACAAGTTAGTGGTTACTGTCAATTTTATGCCCAATTTCTACCTTGCTGGGGTGGTTAATTTTACGTCATTTACCGCCGGTGCGGACGCAAAAGCGAATGACTAATCTTAACTACTGTAGGATATTTGCAAGGTCCCCCGGGATAGAAATTTATTTTCTACCCGTATACATGGTTTGATTTGGAGTCACCGGAGGGAAATGATTGCACCCGCATGAGCTAATAGTGCATGTATTTTGGTTCGGGCGTGTGTCAGTATGACCGGGGACAGAGTTTTGCAGCGACACCGCGTGCATTGCTGCACGTGTAGTATAGCTGTCATTTGTTACATGTATATATATGTAAAAATGTCGTTCTCGGATTTTTATTAATCTCCAGATGTGTAGCACATGTGTTTTGTGCCACTCGCATTTCGTCCGCTGATGCGGCGCTGGATCCGGCGGGATCCGCGTGTCCGGTGTTCGAGATGCGGGTGATTATGCCAGTTGTAAATTCCCCAGGCGGGCCGTGCTGGAGATGTGCGGGCGGGCGGGCGGCTGCATGTTAGTGCAGACGTCCGTCCATCTGCGTGTCTTTACACAGGCCTGTGCGGGTTGCAGTATACAGGTACTGGCAGTCGATGCGGCTTGCCGCGTTGGCTTTGATAGCTGTCTGCGACAGCTGTCCGCAGGTGTATGTGTGTCTGTTAGATGCACATATGTCATGCGGGCGTGCCGGAGTCGCTCCCGCGGCTCCGCCCTGCCTCAGACCCGTTCTGCGGATCTGAGGAGCCGGCCGGCAGGGCGGTCGGCAACATTTTTAGAGGTACTATCACTTTTGATCACTCGGTGTGTCGTTTTACAAAATTTCTAAATTTAAAGTTTAACCTTAAAGATATTCCAAATACTCGACACACCGTCCTTTTATAACGGATGACCTTCCAAGGTCATCACACGGTTTTGGACCACCTCGGTCAAAATTTTAGCTTGTTTATGAGGGTTTATTCAAAATTGCAAAGCGCGTTATAGTTTACTCCGTAAGTCCGGGGGTAGTTCCCCATTCTTCCAAAAGGGACTCTTAAAGTCCTAGTGTCTTGCGCCGTGACTTCCGGGCGTTGCCATCTTGCCTTCTTCCGGACCCCGCCATGCGAAGCCTTCGTCGGGTTTTGGCTGTTTTGGGCGCGGGCGGAACATGTTGGGGACCAACATTGTAAGAAGGGGGTAATGTGGCGATTTTGCCCTAAGCACGCGGCAGGTGATTGTAAACATAAATGCCATTTATGTGGCCTTTTCGTACTTGGCCTTGTTTTGACATGCTCCGTTCGAGCGTGCGTTGCCACGGCGACGTATTGTAATTTACGCTCCAGTAAACTATAACAATGGATCGATTAAACCTCGCGTGCGTCCTACAGCTTGTGGTGTATTATATATACACTGGAAGCGACTCGATCGAGGAGATTGTCCGAGAGAGAGTGAACAGGACGCACGCAAGGCTCGCCATGAGCTTTGCGTTCCCTGGTCAGGAGTAGTGGGCTCTTAGAGCCCTGGGGACGATTTCCATGGGGAGGCCCGGGCTGGGAGAGACAAGTTGCTGACTCGGGGGCGTAAGCCCTGTGGATCGCCAGTTCTCTCCCTTCCCGGGACGTGTGACACAGGCTCTGGCAGACCGTCGGGCTGGCTCAGAGTTCTATCTCTGTGACAGTGCCTTCGGCGAGACCGGCCAGCAACATGCCCACGTGTACGTGCTCCGTGGAGCCGCTCCATGGCTCCTCGGACTCTACACACGGCTACATTACCATAACGAATGTATAATGTGCATGTTGTAGATAAGGTGATGATGATGATATGTGTTATGTTGTGATGTATGACGGCCGGACCCGTTCCGGATATGCGGAGCCCGTTCCGGATGTGCGGAGTCCCGTTCCGGATGTGCGGGACTCGTTCCGGAGCCCGTTCCGGATATGCGGGACCCGTTCCGGATGTGCGGAACCCGCTCCGCATGTTCTGGATCCGATCCGGAGGTGCTGTTACCTGGTTGTAGTTGTTACCGTAGAGAGCGGCGCCCTGTAGCGGGCACCGAACTTTACATTAACAACTGTAAACATGAGCCGATTGCGATAGGTTTGGGTTAATACGAGCTGGAATAAACACTGAAGATAGCCAACGAGTTGCACGATCCCACAGCAAAGTTCAAAAGAACTCAATTTCCTTCAGTTCCTCTAACTACAAGACATCAACCACGGAGAAGTTAGACAGGTAAAGATCTGTACAGCGAAGCTACGCCGGGAGCCAATCAGCCGTCTTACCTGAATCCTATTCAATGTAATCTCTGCTTCGGCGGACAAGGTCACAGCAAACGGAACGAACAGAGTCAGAGTCAACCTGACTGGATTGAACAAGGCCACGGCCACAAATACCGTCGCCGCCGTCAGCGCGCCACCGCCTCTCATGTACACCAGGAATGTCAAGTAAGCAATGATTTTAGCCGACGAGAAAAACGGAGCATGTGTAGCTGCCCGAGCATAGCTACAGTTCTGGATCCGTGTGCTTTCTAAACTGAAAAGCAGAAAGTTGCACTCTTCATCATATTAATAGGCCAATAAAAATCTGGTCTTATTTCGGGATCTTAACATCAACATATACATCGATACGAAAGTTTTGTGACAGCCCTTTATTCACTAGTAACTGTGATGCACGATTACAATTTCTCAAATTTTGTGACATACTAGGACAAACCATTACCTGTTCAGTACATTTCATTCACCACAAATTCTGATATATTGATGTGACCACCGACACACAAGATATATACCACGTCAGTCAGTAACGATAAAATTTCACCAATACCGGGTATGTGCAAACTACATGAAGGATATATCGAAATATGCGTGTTCACTCCGTAATGTTACAAACCTCACCCACTGCATGATAAAATACATTTGATTGCAAGTTGCAACATGTTGCTTGTTGATGACAATTTGCTTGGTATACAATACAACATGCACACTGTCAAAGCAAACGACATGTACTTACTTTCTAACTTTGTGCACGAGATTGCCAAACATCTTCTCCCAACAATACATCTTGATGACTCGCATGCCGTTGAGAATCTCATTCATGAGACGCACTCGTTCGTCCGTCTGCTCCGCCGTCTTCCGTCTGCAAGCACAGAAATCATCATACACTGGAACTCATCTCTGTCTTCTTCCGAAGCGGGACACTTCTGGCATTGTTGATATCGGTCTATTGTTTGTTGTGTGGAAACTTCAACATCAAATGTATTATATATCATATAATTGGAAACGAGCTAAATATTTTGCTATTGAACATGTTGAAAGAAGGATTGTTGCATTTCAAACCCACTCTTCCCCACCCCAGCGCAACTCCAGGCTAACTTCTCCTATTTATAATGTTAGCTGCCCAGGTTTTTTTTTTTACAGTGAATATAGAAAATAGAAACTAGAGGCTCTCCAGTCGCTGACGACCGCTGGGGTGTATCCCCCTTAGCCCTATCATCCCTGTTGCCCCCAAAACCATCAAAATTCTGCTGACCAGAATCTTTTCCTACTATTAACCCAATAATAAATGTTTATTGTGTTACCTATTTTCATTATGGTCAATGATAGACTTAACTAGCAAACTGATGTTAACTTATTCAGATACAGCAATGAAATCTCTACTAAACAGAACCTTTACCTTGTTGAGCCCAATAATAAATGTTTCTTGTCTTAACTATTCTTATTGTGGTCAATAATAGACTTAACTAGTAAAACAGATGTTAACTTATTTGGTTACAGTCATGAAATCTCTACTGAAGAGAACCTTTACATTGTAGGGCCCAATAATAAATGTTCCTCGTCTTAACTAATTTTATTGTGGTCCGTAATGGACTTAACTAGTGAAAGTAATGCTAACTTATTTGGTATTATTGTTCTAATTTCACCAAAAACATTAGTTATCTATTCTGAACAAGAATTCAGTATTATTTGCTTTCATAGTACATGGTATTGGCGTGATCATACATGGCAAAGTGGGTATATCAATTGTCGTAATAAGTTAACCTGTTAAGTAATAAATATTTATTTGATCATTCTGAAAAACAATAGGTTTCGTGTGACTGTCTTTCTCATCAAGCATTTGCAATTTCATCATCATTCATCGAAAACTCCCATCTGTACAGCGTTCACAAACCATGTGTGCTGAACAGGCCAATTTGAGCACAAAATGTGTCGCCACTCGGCCAATTTGGTTGCTATGGCAACCAAAATCGATTGGTGTTGCAATCCTACCATAAGTCAGGTCCCAATGAAAAATCATCGTAATCGGTTCAGATTTGTAGCCTGTAGCGTGTTCACAAGAAAGCAGCAAATGCGGCGCAGAATCGCAAATCTAGAGTATCAACCAAACTTTGTTCGGGGGATACAATTACATTTCTAGAATAGTGTTATGTTGACACAAGTGACACTTTGACGACTGACCGGAGCTTTGAGAACAGTCTTCCCATGAAGCCTTGCACCGGTATAAGTAGCAGTAATATCGCGAAGCCTGCGAGACTGGCTGGGCCGAGCTGATAGTACAGTATAACCAGCACACATATAGCCTGCAGGGGGCCGATCCATAGAAAGTGTAGGAATATCACAGTCTGTAATCACAGAGGCAAGACGTTCTGTTGTAATTTGAATGAGGCAAGCTCACAGTTTGTTTGTTTGTCATTGGTTTAACTTGAACATTTGCTTTTGGTGCAAACTAAGTCTCCAACATGACCAATGAAACTGGGCGATTTAATTCGTCACATGCAAACAAAGTTCCCACAACATAGTCTCAAAGGGACGAGCACCTGGTCGAACCTCATGACATCGTTGGACATGAGATTGACGATTTGTCCGGTGGTGGTCTCTCCGAGCGCTCGGTTACTCAACCTCAGGGACTGGAGTGGGGTAAGAAACAGCCAATATAATAAACATTTATCATCAGGTCAAGATGGCTAAAAATCCTGGCATAGAGCAATAATTCGAAGCATCACCAGAGAACCAAACAAGATACCTTTTTGAAGATCATTGAGCAAGATGCGACTCTGAGCCACATCCCCACCCTCTGTACCATGAAGAAGTAAGGATGGTGGGTTATAGCTATGACGATGGCACAGAGCCCCACCCCCAGGGCGTAGAGATACGCCTCCCATGTGGCTATTTCTGTGTCAGGACTGAAGTATCGGATCAGTCCGCCCATCAACAGCGGCTGTACAACCTTCGTAGCCTCCTGACGTGGCAAAAAACAGGGAAACTTTATCACGTTTGTTTATGATTGACATTGTGACATCCACACGTGATAATACCGTAGATACTTGTGTATTAGCCGAGGTTTTTTACCTCCAATAAGAGGCAAAATATTGAGGTCGGCTTTTATAAAAGTCAATACAAAATCCCAACGATTCTCAGCGATTTCGGGGAAGTACGGCGAGTTTGACGGTCTATGTACGCTGACAGATGTTGGGCGATTTGATCAATTGTTCAAATTGATCTGACCAGCTGCTGAGTAAATCTGACAACCAGTTCACACAGTGAGTGTCAGCCCTGATTAGCTTTGAAGTTAATTGCATATTTTCAAAGTTCACATGTAGCTTTGGAGGTTGTTAAGTACAGCAGAATCTGACAGTGAGCACGATTTTCTTGGTTTTGAGTAAATGTGTGGGATTTTGTATTTTGCTATGAGCCAATTTCCCTATTCAATGAAATGTCTTAATAATATGTTATACGATATATATTTTCATCAATAAATAAAAAGCATCAGTCTGCTTTCACTTATTTGAAAACGTGAACAACAAGTGGAATCTCTTTATTGTCATCAGTACTGTAAAGTTCCAAAGACTGATTGATGCATTATGACGCTTATGATGAATTATTTCAACTTTGCACTTGATTTTGGTTATCCCATCAGTTCCAATTCTCGCCACCAGGGTATAGAATCTAGGTCGATCAGAAATGAGAAATTAGCCCAATGGGCTAGTAAGGTTACCGGAGAAATATACAGAGTTAAGCCGAGAAAGTTGAAAGTCAAATTCAAGGTGACCACTGAAATCGCCATATCTCTAACCGTGAAAATGGGATCAAAGGTTAAATTCTAGATCACCAAACTATTCAGCATACATCATTTCCTATATGTTCACTATGGACCCCTAAGCTGTAAATTTGATAATAAGCGAGATATAAGCCATTTTGTAATCTGACTTTGAAAATAAAATGACTGACCTTGAAATTTAGGTCAAAGGTCAAATTTAATATCATTAAAATATTCAGAATATATCATTTCCTATATGTTCACAATTGATTCCTAAGCTGTAAAGTCGATAATAAGCAAGATATTAGCCATTTTGTCCTGTTGACCTTGAAAATGAGGTCAAAGTTCAAATTCAAGGTCGTGAGAATTTTCAGCATATATATCATTTCCTATATGTTCACAATTAATTCCTAAGCTGTAAAGTCGCTAATAAGCAAGATATTGGCCATTTTGTCCTGTGACCTTGAAAATAGGTCAAAGGTCAAATTCAAGATCACGAGCATTTTCAGCATATATCATTTCCTATATGTTCACAATTGATTCCTAAGCTGTAAAGTCGCTAATAAGCAAGATATTGGCCATTTTGTCCTGTGACCTTGAAAATAGGTCAAAGGTCAAATTCAAGGTCACAAGCATTTTCAGCATATATCATTTCCTATATGTTCACAATTGATTCCTAAGCTGTAAAGTCGCTAATAAGCAAGATATTGGCCATTTTGTCCTGTGACCTTGAAAATGAGGTCAAAGGTCAAATTCAAGGTCACGAGAATATTCAGCATATATCATTTCCCATATGTTCACAATTGATTCCTAAGCTGTAAAGTCGATAATAAGCGAGATATCAGCAATTTTGTCCTGTGACCTTGGGAATGAGGTCAAAGGTCAAATTCAAGGTCATGAGAATATTCTGCGTATATCATTTCCTATATGTTCACAATTGATTCCTAAGCTGTAAAGTCGATAATAAGCGAGATATTAGCAATTTTGTCCTGCGACCTTGGAAATGAGGTCAAAGGTCAAATTCAAGGTCACGAGAATATTCAGCATATATCATTTCCTATATGTCCACAATTGATTCCTAGTCTCTAATTTCAATATTAAGTGAGATATTAGGCTTAATGTGTCCCATTATAAAGCATAGGAGAATTTAACATGGGAAAGTCCCATTTGGGCTGAGTTTGGGCCCAAAATGGCCCACTTCGAGCGATTCAAGGGCAACGAAATTTATACATGTCACAGGGGTACATAGGAGGAGTGTCATGCATCAATGAGAAAAAAAGTTACTGAACAGTTTTTGAGAAAACGACCGTCGAAGTCCAAAATTGGCCATTTTTCGACGAAAACGGCCGCTCTGACCTTGAAACCAAGGTCAGAGGTCAAATTCAAGGTCACGACAATATTCAGCATATATCATTTCCTATATGTCGACAATTGATTCCTAGTCTCTAATCTCAATATTAAGTGAGATATTAGGCTTTAATGTGTCCCATTATAAAGCATAGGAGAATTTAACATGGGAAAGTCCCATTTGGGCCGAGTTTGGGCCAAAATGGCCCACTTCGAGCGATTCAAGCGCAACGAAATTTATAGACATCATAGAAGTACATATGAGGAGTCTTATGTATCAAAGAGAAAAAAAGTTACTGAACAGATTTTGAGAAAATGGCCGCCAAAGTCCAAAATCAGGCCTTTTTCGTCGAAAACGACCGCCATTTTGAAGAAAAAGCGAAAATCAAAAAACTAAAAAATACCTCCTTGAATTATTTTTAAGTATTTTTCTGCAAAATTTCAGAAAAATTCGCCTGTAAACAAAAAAGATAAAAATGTGGACGACGACGACGACGACGACGACGACGACGGACGACGGACGCAACGCCATGCCAATAGGTTATCGGACCATAGGTCCAGTAACCTAAAAATATATTTGGAAAGTACTCCCAAAGACCTTTCAAACGAGCTACTACTCGATATTTTATAAAAAGATAAAGGTCAATGTCAATTTCGAGGTCAACTTCGCCCTTGGCGCTTGGAAAGGATATAGGTCATAGACCTTAGGTCCAATACAGAATTTGCTAGGATATGTGAGTAGTGTATTATGGTTTTACCTACACGTCTTATCCTTCTTAGTTATTGAGATATAAAGACCAATTTGATTTTTACATAAAGGTCAATATTGACCTTGACCCTTGACCCTTTACTTAACATTATGTGTACCAGAAGGACTAGCTTGCTTAAATAGAATTTAACTGACTTCTTTCTACATTCATTTTTCACGCTAATATCTGCATGGGAAGATTGAAACATGCAATTTTGCCTATGATGGGAGCGCTTTTGTTGCCACGCATATCTGGTGCATGCACAGGACCTTTGGTCTTGAGACAAATTACTGCTAAAAACCGGGAATGGGGCCGGTTGCTATGCCGGTTCGTCACCCCTAAAAGTTCTGATATAAAGTGGCCTGTCGCTTGACCCAGACTGTATTTAGACATGAGTTTTAGGCTTTATTATATCAGTTGGACACCTGTGAGTCTGAAAACAAAAGAAACGTTGTTTGAGATCTGCATTTGGATACATATATGATATACTGTATTATTATGCGACCGAGTGTGTATATTTAGAAGGGAACATGTCAACATGCGGTTATCGTTTCTACAGCTTATTGGCGTGTGAACGGATTGAGAGTCAGATTCACCCCACTGCTCTTTCTACTTTGATATCTTGGCGAGTTTTCAATCTATTCCAAATGTGAAAATTGGACCATAAAGCAGAAATAACAGTGCTACTGATTGCATGAAAAGCTTCAAAATTGAAAATTCAGTAAATTCTTGAAAATTGGAACCATTGAAACATAAAATGTATTTGAAAAATCCAAAGTCCTGATAGGATTCGGATAAAATTTGGTGAGATTATAGACAATATTGTTTGGAAACTATTTGGAGAAAATCAGTGTGAAATAGGCATTATAGGCTGAAATACAATTAAAGGTATGTGTTAAATGGAGTTTCCAGTGTTAAAATTCAAATGGCTGTCAAATCGCCATTCAACTCAGATTTTCAAGAATTTTTTGTGACGTCATCGATGAAGCGATTTTTCCCAAAATCATCTTGTCAAGAGTCATTATCCTACAGAATATCTACACCAAATTTGAAGGGAGTCGAGCAAGATATGTGGACGCTATGAGTATGAAAGAATCGACAAACAAATGAAATTTTCTCCAATTTTTCGTCATAAAAACCTCAATTAGGCCATTATCACTGCAATTATTGAACTGATATTTGTCAAATAGCTTCAGTAGGTATCCCCAATACTTCCCAGAGCACCGGATCAACAATAGTTATGAATGGTTTATGCATCTCATGTAAACAATGAATTGAAGTCTAATAAAATCACGTTTAACGTCATTATGACGTCATGTGACGTCAGATTTAAAAAATGAGAACATATTTGGAAAGTACTCTCAAAGACCTTTCAAACGAGCTACTACTCGATATTTTTACAAAAGGTCAAGGTCAAGGTCATTTTTTAGGTCAAATTCGACCTCAGGCGCTTGCAAAGGCTATCGGTCATAGGCCTCAGGTGTAAATACAAAACTTGTTAGGCTAAGTGAGTGCAATACTTTGGATTTACTTTCGCGATTCTATCTTTCTTAGTTCCTGAGATATAGAGACCTACATGATTTTCACTTGCAGGTCAATATTGACCTTAACTTTCAACCTTTGACCTTGAAATTTTCTGGAACAAAAGAACTTATCCTTGACTATAAACGAGTGTATTATTAGATATTTACGCACATTATTGATGCTTTTATCAGCATGGACAGCTTGAAACATGCAATTTCGCTTATAATGGGACCGATTTCGTTGCCATAGAAACGTCAATTACGTCATAACGGATTGACCGATCGCACTAAAAATTTATGGTGACCATAAGGGACCGGCCCCACATCGTTTCCAAGCATCAGATCGAAAATCGGAGGAGGTGATCTCCAAGGTCAAATATTCGACCTCGGGCGAACTTCCCAAGGTCAAGGTCAAATGTCAAGGTCAAGGTCACAAAAGATAGAACTCGAGTTTATCTACAATATAAACTTGATTTGAAGTCTCTAGGACCATTAGAACCGAAGTTATGGCCACTTATGTGTTTTCGACGTTTTGCTTGACCTTGACCTTTGACCTAGACACACCAAAATAGGACGTTTTCTGGCCGGTATTCTACAGATTCTGCACACGTATTTTGGAAGCTTTTAATCAAGAACTGTGGACGCTAGAGTGCGAACAAACACACAAACACACAAACACATCCACAAACCGATCAACATACTTGCCGAAATCTTTAGATTCCGGCAAGTAATAACGATTAACATAGTGTAACGCAAAAGTATTTGTGTGATAGAAATGGCCTGCTGAACACAACATGGTTATCGAAAATAAATGACAAATTTATGTCAATAACGTCAAAACGTCAATAATGGGTATGTGAAACCCTCTTTGCAATCACCGTCTCCGTGCTCTGATATCTCTGATAGAGTCGAGATATCATAGCCTGTGTCATTCCATATCTTCGTGCAACATCAGCTTGTGTAGCACCACCTGTCAGGCAACCAATAACTTACCATAGTTGCGGCACACTGAGTGGGCGGCGAGTTCGCATCATTTACCAGGCCTAATTGTGTCAGGATTCTGAGCAAAAATTCCCGCAACCATACGTCTCATAGCCCGGTGCTCATCCATATTAATACTTTATTTGAACATTTGTTGCAAAGCAACAGCAACAGGAGAATATTGATTGATTATTGTGTGACTGAAATACAGAATTCCATGAATAGGACCTACCAATTTAATTCTAAGGAAAATCTATAAAAAAATATCCTTATAATGTTTTGAGCAGTGTATACTGTGAAACTGTGGATTCACTACAAACTGTGATCGAATCAATTGAATCCTGTCATGTCATGATTATCGGCGATATGTATGCTCCTCTGCCACAGAAAAAACGAGACAATCAGAGATTGCAGACCCTCGCCCTTCCAGATTTAGTTTTACTAAAAATATATAGTTGCTGACCCTGACATTTTCTACCTGGACAATAATCGGGACATTTCATTGGTCATATATAAATTGGTCGGAAACTGGCCCCCCCCCCCCCCCCAAAAAAAAAAATTATGCGAGAAATGATCATTAATCAAAGTAGATTTATTTTTTCTATATTGAACATATTCTTGACCTGTCGACCACGACCTGAATTCTTGATACTGACAATCCAAACTTCGCCAGCTATCACAACTTTATACTGCATACTGTAAATCAACATTCTATTGAATATCGTCGTATTGGGAATTACCAAACCTCGAAATACTACGAATCAGTGATTTCGGCTGATGACCTTCACACTTTCTACCTTGGGCAATAATGGGGGATTTTGATCATACGACCATCGGTCATACAGCAAATGATGGGAAATTAGTAAGGGAAACTAATCACTAATATCGGTCCTACACTTTACGATCGAGAATTGGCCAAAGAAAAATACAAAAATAGTAGGAAGAATAATATCAAGTAGAACTAGTGTAAAGTTTTAACGTCGTCCGCTATCTGGGATCCTGGAGGATAGTCCTCTCACCACAGGTCATCGCAGACGCGCACCCGCTATCCTCAGATCCTCGCAGAGAAGCCGCTCACCGAGGGTCACTGCGGGCGCAGTCATTACTCTATCATCAGAACATTAACCAGGTAGCAGCCCGCCCAACGAGCCCAAACATGCGGACACCACTCAGATACACGATCAGCACCGTGGTGTTAACTGTAAGGCCGGCTCGCCGCGGTCCGCCTCGGGGATGGAACCCCGGACAACCCGACAGTCTGCCAGAGCCTGTGTCGCACCATCCCGGGTGGAGAAGACCGGTGATCCAGAGGGCGTACGGCCCCAAGTCATCAAGGTCTACCCCAGCCCGGGCCCCCTATTGAAGTCGTCCCCAGGGCCCGCGAGGGCTTTAGCCACGGATCGAGGATGTAGAGCTGATGGCTGAGCTCCCCATCGTCTCTCTCGTCTTGCTCTGAGACAACTTCCCAGATCAAAATGGTACCAGAGTATATATCACCCAGTACACGAGACATGAAGGAGATCTAGATCAAACCATTGTTATAGTTTACTGGGCGAGAGAGGATTAGAGGCCGTTGCCGGGGCAACGCGTGCTTCGAGCTGAAGCGTTCATAAATAGACCGTAAAACTGGTTAGTGTTTAGCAAAGACACCTGCCGCGATCTTTGGGCAAAATCACCACATTACCCCCTTCTTACAATGTTGGTCCCCAACATGCTCCGCCTGCGCCCAAAACTTGGAAACACGACGAAGGCATCGCATGCAGGAACCGGAAGGAAGCAAGGTGCCGACACCCGAAAGTCAAGGCGCAAAAGACTGAGACCTTGAGGGTCCGTTTTGGAAGAATAGGGAACGACTCCTGGACTTACGGAGTAAGCTACAACGCGCTGTACAATTTTGAATAAACCCTAATAAACAAACTAAAATTTTGACCGAGGTAGGCCAGAAAGGATGATGACCTTGGAAGGTCATCTGCCGAAAGGGACGGTGTGTCGAGTCTGGAATATCTTTAAGGTTAAACTTTTAAATTTGGAAAATTTTGTGAAACGACACGCCGAGTGACCAAAAGTAGTAGTACATCTAAAAAGTTCTGCCGGCCGCCTGGCCGGCCGGCTCCTCAGACCCGCAGGGCGAGTCAGAGGCAGGGCAGAGTCGCAGAAGCGTTAGCCTTCCTCCTCCATTGGCTGCTCGTCTGTGCTGCCCTTCTTGGGGCTGGGCGGCGGAGACTGGTCCCTATGCTGGGGAGCTGGGCGCTCCCGGAGCGGAGCCGGTAACTGGAATTCCGGCTGCACGGGCAGACGAGGCAGGCCTGGCGGCGGTTGCAGGGGCTTCACTGGAGAGCCCTGCTGGCCAGGTCCTGTCGGAGCCAACTGAAAGGAGGCTGGCAGAGACGTTGCGGCCAGGTTGGCTACGGCGGCAAACATCTCTACCACATCGCGGGTGCGCTCCTGGCAGGCCGTACGTTCTCCGCATTTCTTGACCAAAATGGGGTAGATGGCCAGCTCCAGGGCTGCATCCGCCCGCTGGACAACTGACTGATCCCGACGACCCGGCGTCGTCCGCCCTGAAGGAGGCGAGTCTGAGCAGCCTCGGCTTCGTGTAGACGATGCTGTAGCTCCTCGTTCTCAGCCACCAGCCGCTGCACCTCAGCAGTGACCTCGGGGGAGGTTGAGACCTGTGCGGACTCGGCAGCTCGGGCGGCAGCTCTCCCTTGCTCGAAAGCTTGCCGCTCACGCTCCGCCACCAGAGTCCGGTAGCTCTCAAGGCTCCGCCGGGTACCTTCCATGAGGCCTTGGTCGTGTGCCAAGTGGCACGCGACTCTAGAAGCCTCGGCACGGTACCGGCTAAGCCGTTCCAGAGAGCAGTCCATCTCCGCAATGAGGTACTCCGTGGTTTGGGTGAGCCTGCCTCGCTGGGGGTGATCCCAGGGGTGCTTTTCCCGCGCGCAGACCAACGCGGTCACTCCTCCGGATCCCAATTCACCGATGGCTCGGGGTACCGGCAGGTTGGCCAGCGCTGGATCCGACGGTATACGTTACAAACCATATCGACAATGGCCGACCACCTGGCCTACAGACTCGCGGAAAGTGGCGAAGGCGCAGTCTCGAAACCGTACTGTCGAAGTACGTCCTCCACCAGATTGACAGAGTCCATGTTCAGGGAGGCTATACCGCGGACGTCTCTTCAATCCGGATAGAGGTTGTGGACGTCGACCTCGAGAGAGGTGGGGCACGTCCGGATCCGCTTGCCTTAGAGGGATTACGAGGGGTCTTAGGTTTGACCACCGTCGTGGAGCTCGACGAGGCGGGAGGGTTCACGTGCCTCTCTGACAGACCTCCGGGGACCGTCACCTCCAGCAAGGCCGGATACTCCTCCGCCGACAGGGCACCTGGAGACCGAAGGGTGGTCGTCCGGTCCGGAGCTATTCCGGAGGACGAGCTCTTCCCCTTGGTCTTTGAGGGGGTGCTCCGCGGCTTGAGGGAGGCCACGCATGTCTTGGCCGCAATCTGTGGCATCTCCGACACGACCGTGGTGATCCATGTCCGTTCTTCCACCTGTTGGACTTCCGGCGGTTGACGGACAGCCTCTGCTGCTGTCCGGACGGCTTTTGCTGCCGTCTCGTACTCTGCCGGGGTCTGGCCCATGGTTGCCGTCAGGCGAGCTGCGTAGCTCGAGCCTGCCGACACGATGCCGGCCTCTCTCCAACTATCGTCAATGACGCGTTGTCCGAAGCGCCACGGACCATAGTGGAATATACAGTTCTTCGCCTACCCTGACGTGGTCATGAGAGGCGTCACCCGAGGTGGAATGTATCCATAATTGAATACAGGCCCAATTTCGTCACCTTCGGTGTGAAGTCCCTCACCGCGGTGTGCACTCACACGGTGAGCATTTAAGGCCTCTAAACTGGAGAAGAATCTCTCCCGAGGGCCACGTGAGTAGCACCGTCTGCAGAGAAACAACCTCACCCAGGGGTAATGATAACCCCCAATATGCCGGCTCAGGTGGTCGTAGGAAGGGTACCGATCCCGGTTGAGGGCATTATGGGGGTCTTCATACCCGTCCAGGGACTGCAGACAGAAAGGGCACTCAACCCCGTCTCCTGTCACGGGTGGCAGCCCGGCATGCTCCTCGTCCGTCAGTGGACGAGGCCTTGTAAAAGGCATGTCAGCTGTCGCACCCGCCTCCGACGACCGTCGGGAGTACGCATCCCTGCCATACCGCAGAAGGAAGGTGATGCCCTGACACACACCAAGGAGCTCGTGGCCCATTTCGGCCCGCAGCTTCTTGAGAGGAGGCTGCTCCGAGGATGATCATCGGCGTGACGACTTGCTCGGACGAGATTTCGACCTAGTTCGTCTAGGCACACTCTCCACGTGTTGGGCGGCTTCCTTTCGTTGCTTCTCAACTAAAGCCTGCCACCCAGCCTTCAACGCAGCCGTGTACAGGTCCGAAGCCCCGTCCGCTTCTGCTTGCCTCCGGAAAAGCTCCAGTCGGCGATCTCCTTCCTGCGGCATGCGGCGGCCCGCGTCTACTGGCGACGACCCGCACTCGGCAGCTCCGGACGACTTGTTATGGCCATAGGACTTGCCGGAGGTGGTTCCTTTTGGCTTCCCGGAGGAAGCCCCTTTACTGGAGCCATCCGCACCTTGGCCGGACTTTGCGGAGGTACTGCCCGCACCGCCTCCCGAAGGATTTGGCGCCTTAGTACCTCCGGACTTGGTGGAGGACCCTCCGGCGCCAGCCTTCTTAGGTGGCGGTGCCTTAGATCCCACGGACTTAGGTCCGGACCCAGGTGGAGGATCACCGGGGCACGAGCCCGAGGACTTCGAGTGCTTCCGATGCTTCCTTTTCTTCTTACGTGCGGATCGGTCCGGACCCTCATCAGGTCCGGACTCAGATTGCCCGCGGTTAGAGGCCTCCAGTTTCATCTTGGCCTCCCACTGCTTCTCGGCAATCTATTGGGCTCGGAGACGGGTATGTTTGGAGACGGGCGATATGAACCTGTCATCCTCCTTCGGGGTCTTCTCCGAGCCGGCGGCTGCGAGTCTGACGGGACCTGGGATGCGGACAATTCCGCATCAATCTGGTTGGACCAGCTCGCAGACTTACCCTTGACAGGCGGAACAGGCTCCGTAGGTGCAGACTTCGAGGAGTTCTCGCCGGGCACAGTATCCGGACGACCGCGGTCATCCGGACGGGTTTCCGGATGAGAACTCTCATCAACGCCAAGAGACGCAAGCATCTCCGCACGCGGATGCAACTCAATATCCACACCAACAGGGCCCCCCTCGCTGTAGTCTAGCAACAATTCCACGTTTGGAAGCGAAGACGGATTGAGGAGCTCCTCGGCACCTATAGCGGCCAAGTTGCTCTCTACAGCGCGTTCCTGCCTGTCTACCGACATCGCTGCCAGAGTCAGATTCCTCAGAACCCGTGTGCTGCCTCTCGGAGATGGCCTTGCGGCCATCATTCTCCGAGCCGGTTCATCCCGAAAGCAATTATCGCTCTTAAGGGACTCATCTCCAGACTGGATCTCGCGATCACTGTCCAGAAGCATCTTCCCTCCCGTACCTTCCCCATCACTCTGCTCTGACATTTATTCAAGCGCTCTTAGCTTGAAACACTGGGAGTCAGATCCGCAGATCTGTCTCCACCAGTGCCGAGTGCTCGAATGACGAGTGATAGCCAGTTACATTGTTTTTACAGCATTGAGGCTGGCAGTTTTTCGGCACGCACAGCAGTATAAAGTTTCTCCGTGGAAACGTCTATTTTTAGCATCGAACGATACAGGACGACAAACGAATTACGTTTTCTCTGCAGGCTCATACATACATACGCATCTCCCCCCGGTGACTCCTTATCATGTCATGTATACGGGTGACCAAAATACAGGCCATCCCGGGGGATCCTGCAATCACACACAGTAATTACAATCAGTCATTAGCTATAGCTGCCGCACTGGCGGTAAATGACATGAAATTAATCACCCCAGCAGGATAAAGATTGTATATAATGTATCAGAAGTCGATCTACTTGTGGATGTTACGATTATGTCCACCCATCAGCAGCAATAAAAATACATTTACCACCACTCAAACAGTAATGAAAATAAATTCACCACCGTTTGCCTACTTTTCATAGATCACGGCCAACAAGCCTCTGATACACAGCACACAATCTCCTACACCCCTCTAACGAAAGGAAAAATCTCCCGATTTCTCACTCTCTATTGCACCAGGAAAAAGATATATCACTAAACTTATCTCAATGTATGATCAAATGAGAAAGAATAGCGTTTCCACGGAATGCATGCATACTTGTAGTTTATATAATCCACTCAGTAAATAATAACATGAGATGGATAAATAAATATAAACACTCCCCATAGCCACTGGTACGCTTACAAGGCGATTGAGCATGCCCATTGTATCCCTACAGACAATTGAGCACCCTGTGGGTGTTCATGACGCGCCCACCAGCAACCCCAACGTACAGTAAGGCCACGGAGCAATGCCGCAGTCAAGCCCAGAGCCGATACAACGACCACCGGAGCGTGGATCCAATAGATTTAGTCGCAATGCCGGCAGGTCCATAACCTCAATGGTTAGGGGGCGAACCCTTCATGCCGGCGCCCAATCTAGAGAATCCCAAACATGATGAAATCAATAGCCGGCCCTCGTCCAGAACTGCGTGCGAACAGAGTCCAGAACCAAACAAGCACCATAAAATGGCATATTGACCTTATCCGATGGTAGTGATAGGGATTAGAAACCACAAAGTATGCTGCGCATGTAGAATGCGACCCCCTTCTTAGAAGGAGGCCGGGGTTCCGGTCATTCAGCCCGCATGCGTATTGTAAGGTATGATTCGGACTAAAATGAGCGTCACTCGCTGCCTCGGCTGGTCCACACCTGCGGACTTAACAGCCGGTCCATTAAAAATAATAGTTAAACGATATCCTACCGTTAGAAATCTTATCCTACTATAAGCGACCTTACAGTAGTGGCTCACGGTTGACAACGCACCGAAATGCGTCATTTGGAAGCGTCCGGAGTGCCGGACGAGTCACCGGACAAACCGCGGACATCAGTCCTCACATCCGGACTCTTTCCCCGCATCCATATGCTAGTTTCCCAATTCTGTGGTAAAGGCGCTTCCCTTGTAGCGGACGTAAATCCCAACCTCAGTCTGGCCATATAAGAGGCTGTCCCGGGACCAAGGGGCGTCCGGCTAATCCACAAAAGTGGTCCGGCCAGCGTAGGCGTTGAGTTAACTCATTGGGTTTACACATGATGCGGATAGGCCTGCCGCACATCCCTAGTGCTAGAAACTACGGGAGGGCGGATGCGGAGCGGCGGCATTACAATCCTTCCGGAATCCCTCCGGATCTGGTAGTCCACGTCTTTCACCTGTTTCAGCACGGTAAACGGGCCTTTCCACGGCTTAGCAAATTTATTACCTTGCTTAAGCGGTGGATAATAATAGCGCACCTTGTCACCTTTTGCAAAAGCAGGCCTGCCCTTAGCATGTGCGTCATAGCCACGCTTCTGCTGGATGGCTGACTTGTACAGGCGCACTCACGCGAAATCATGGGCGTTCGCCAGGCCGCGGCGAACCCACTCGACATACTCCGGACCGCACTGGGGTACTGTACCGGTTTCCGCCGCAGTTGGATACATAATATCCACGGGCAGATTGAGTTCCCGGCCGTACAACATCGCCTGCGGAGTTACTCTGGTTGAAGAGTGGACCGACGACCTGTACGCCATTAAGATGTACGGGAGGTGGGCATCCCAATCATTCGCACGATCATTTACAAAGGCCGCCACCATATTCAGGATAGACCGGTTAAAGCGCTCAACCTGTCCATCTGACTGGGGCCTGTAAGGGGTGGTCCTCACCTTGGTACTGCCTAGCATCTGGGCTAGGTTCCGGAACAGGTTGCTTTAAAATTGCGTACACCATGGTAGGTACACCATGGTAAACCATTCACCTATTCACCAGCAACCAAGCAACCTCGTCCGCAGTCTGGCGGCGCAGTGGGTAGGCATCGGTATATTTGGTAAAATAGTCCGAGATCACCAGGATGTACCGGAAACCACGCGGGGTGACCGAATGGGTATCCAGTATATCAAAAGGCGCGCCAGCCTCAACCGTGGTTAAAGGGTGGCGGCCAGGAGCCAGAATTCCTTTGCGAGCCTGACACCTAGGCAAGCTGCGCGCCATCGTTGCACGTCCAATCCACTACCAGGCCAGTGAAAGCGCTGTTGTAGCCGATGGACAGTCCTCCGGATTCCCAGGTGACCGGTCACCCGGAGGTCGTGCAACTGATGGAGCACTTCTTTGCGCAGCTTCGCTGGAAGCACCAACTGCCAAATAGGGGGCAGTGGGCTCGGTGGCTCATAGCGCCGGTACAAGAGGCCATCCCTCAAGGAGAGTTTCCCACTGGGAGATAAGAGACTGGGTCTCCTCCCTGTAGGTCTTCCGCTCATCCTTGAAGGGTTTCTGGTCGGCCTCAAGGGCTTTTATCACCGGTGCCAGAGCACTGTCAGCTCTCTGCTTCGCAGCCAATTGTGCCGGAGAGTAACCGCCCAAGTTGTTCGGCTCCTCATCCGACTCGTCTGACTGCGCACCAGGGGTAATCTCTACTGGGGGCAAGGACCGCTCTTACTCAGACTCACCTGAGGACGCGGAGGGTACCCACGAGGAGTACATCGCCGGACTCGAGGAAGACTCGCTGGAGCTGAGTTAGAGGGGGCGGCGGCCTGTGGCCTTCCCGGAAGGTCCAATTCCAAGTCTGAGAAATAATCCCCGACGCGCTGGAATGGAGTCATCCTGGCACAGTCAGGGTTCCTGCACTTATGACAACCTGACAGTCCGTCAGCATTGCCGTGCAACTTTCCGGCGCGGTGCTCAATTTGCATGTCATACTCCTGGAGTTTGACGAGCCACCGGGCCACCAAGCCATCGGCATCACTATAGTTTAGGAGCCATCTCAGCGAACTGTGATCAGTCCGCAAGCGGAAATGGCGTCCCAACAAATAGTGCCGGAAACGCTTGGTCATGGTTACCACTGCGAGGAGCTCGCGGTGAGTGGTGCAGTAGTTCATTTGAGAGCGGCTCAGAGCCACACTCGCATAAGCTACTCACCGCTCTTGCCCGTCCATGATCTGTGAGAGGACACCGCCGAGTGCAAAGTTACTCGCATCAGTGTCCAGGATGAACTCACGATCCGGCGAGGATGCTGCAGCACCGGGGCAGCTACTAAAGCTTGCCGGAGGTCCGAGAAGGCGATAGCCTGCTCAGCTTGCCAGACAAAATCGGCGCCCTTTTCCATGAGGATAGTAAGGGGACGTGCGATCTCCGCAAAGCCTCGTATGAACCGGCGGTGATAGCTAGCGAAGCCCAAGAAGGACCTCACGTCCGCCACGTTACAAGGCCGAGGCCAGTTCTGTATGGCCTCTATCTTTGCGGGGTCTGGTCTAACTCCGGTGCCTGTTACCATGAAGCACAAGTACAGTATCTCCTGCACGAAAATTTCGCACTTACTGGGCTCCATATTAAGGCCTGTTGGCGGATGCGATGGAGCACCATCTGGAGGTTGGTGAGAGTTTCCTCGAACGACCGGCCATACACGACGACATCGTCGATGTAGACCATACATCGCTTCCAGAGGAACCCTTTAAGGACCATCTCCATCAGGCGCTCGAGCATTGCGGAGCCCGAACGGCATTACCTTAAATTGGTAGAGCCCGTTCTTAGTAACAAAGGCAGTTTTCGCCCTATCACTCTCGTCCATCTCGACCTACCAATACCTGGAGGCCAGATCCAGAGCACAGAAGTAGTGCGATCCGGCCAGGGCATCTAAGGTGTCCTCGATGTGCGGAAGAGGATATGAGTCCTTCCGCGTGGCATCGTTGAGTTTACAATAGTCCACGCAGAACCTCCACGAGCCGTCCTTCTTCACCATAACCACAGGACTTGCCCAAGGGCTATCACTGGGTTCGATGATGTCTAGCTCGAGCATCTTTTGCACCTCTTGGTCTATGACCTCTTGGAGCACTATTGCTGCTCGTCGTCGACGCTGCTTAATGGGACGCTCGCCCAGGATTTCGATGCGGTGTTTGGCCACGTCTGTTATGCCAACCGCACCGTCCGGACTCATAAATACATCCGCATACTGCCGGAGCAGCTTGCGGAGAGCTTGACGCTGATCTTCATCCAGCCGGTCCTTAAGAACTCGAGATTCCAGATGGTCCGGCAGGGTGAATGGATCATCTCCGGCGACCCCTGCCGCGCACGCAGCACGACAAACAGGGTCGTCAGGGATAACCCAGCTAGACGACGCGAGTGTAGCAGTAGCTGCCACACAGCCGCGTCGCAGGACAACGGGAGCATCCGTGGGATTCACCACGAGGATAGGCAACGCGCGGGTATCGGACATGACCAGAGCCCCACCCAGCACGAGTCCCGTTCCTCGGGCAAAATTGCTTATCGGTTGCACTATACACGGACGACCGCCAAGGGGCATGCGCACGACGCGGCCTCGCCTCAATGATCATCTCGCTCAAAGGCGGCACAATGGTTGTGCGCACCGCCCGAAGTTGGAACGAATGGGTCGGACCCACGCAGAAGAGGAAGTATGTGTCCTCTCCCATCCGGAGTTCGCTGGAGCTGGAGCTGGCGATCACCCGTTTGATCCGGAGAAAGTTTTTCCCAATGATCCCGGGCGCTCTGATATCCGCAACGATAGCCTTTGTTATATATATATATTGTCTCCAAGAGTGATAGGCAGATCGATAACACCATGGATATGGATGCTGTTGTTATCCGCTCCATGGAGCATGTAATGTCCAGGATCCCGCAACACTATGTCACGGAGCGCTGGCTCGCGCTCAAAAGTTCCAGTGGCTACGAGGGTAACCTCCGAGCGAGAGTCTACGAGGAACTGGACCGGCTCCCATCCGAAAGACAGGGGCAGATACCAGCAGGGGTCCCTCACCAGTGCGCACGTTGGATGATGGAAATCACCCGGAGCACTGGGCTCAACAACGGAGTCCTCGTTATCTGCCTCGGCCACGGACGAGCTAGACGGATCCTCAAGGACCACTTCCGGAGAAGTTATATCTACTTGAGGGTCATCCGGCTTGTCTGCAGAGGGGGCTGCCTCAGGCGCCACAGAACAACTGTCCCCGGACGTAGTGCTGGTCGACACCACGTCCGGTTTCAGTTTCCCTCACGCGAAGGACGGTTCTGCTGTCCCGAAGGACCAGACCGAAAGGAGGAATTTCTCTGGCGCGGATGAGAGAGACTCCCATGATATCCGCGTGCCCGCAGGCGTTCCAGTAATTCCGGACACTTAAGCCAAAAGAGTCCCTGCTTTCCCCAGAAGTAACAGGGACGGTTCTGAGCTGGTCCGGAGGTGAACGCGCAGCAGTCCGCGGGTCCCGGAGCTTCGATTCTGTGCTGCAGAGAAATCGTATTCCTCTAAGTCGTACTTATCCGAGGACGAGCATGATGCCACAGCTGGTGCCGCTTGTACGGGCATCCCTGTGGAGGGCGCTGGCGTACCAGCCCGCTGAGGGTTGGGCTCCATGGCTGGTTCCCGGGGAGCCGGGGCAGGCCATGGGGCCACCTGCAATGCCTGGACAGGAGTAGGCATTGCCGCCTGTGCGGGTACAGCCGGGGCCGAAGCCGGGGCCGGAGGCATCTGTCTGGGACAGACAGCTACCTCTATTGCAAGGGCGGAGTTGATTGCCTCCTCCATCGATCGCTTCTCATGAGTGGCAAGACCATGAGAGATATGGTACGGCTGCCCCTCAATGAACTGATCGATTAGCATCGGTTTAAACCGACTGGCCTTCACGTCCGGATAGGCTCTTCAGCCGACTACGCGCAAATTAAAAGCGTACTCGGTGACGGACTCAGTCGGTAGGCGGAGTCTGGCTTTGAACTCTCATTCAAACATCCGCCTGTTTGTCGTTGGCGTGAACAGCAAGCGAAGTTGCTGGGCAACCTCGCCGAACGTAGCTGTCCCCACCGGCAGACACTGCATAACTCCGAGGGCCTTCCCTTCCAGGCTCCCCGAGAGGATGTGCCCAGCTTCCTCCTGGGTCCATCCTTCATATACTGCCGTCCGCCATACCTGGAGTAAGTAATCCTTCAGATCGGCATTATCCTCATTGAAATTCTCCCGCCAGGAAGACTGATCGGGTCTCCGGTCGCGCAGAGAGCGCGCCGGGTGGGCGGATACAGCTCCGGGGTCGGCAGTATAAGACGGCAGAGTCCGTGCACTTCCTGCTCCTGCGACAGAGTCCACCGGAGCGGACCCGTACGCCGCGGGCATGGGAGCTGGGAAGCTCACGCTCGCCGCCGGGTACATACCCACAAGTAGCCCACCCTGACTTGGTGCGGTCGGGACTCCCGTCGATCCTACTGGGTAGGTTCCAGACGGGGTGGCATAGCTGACGTAGCTAAAGGCCGGAGCCACCGGTTGCCACTGCATGCTCGACACACCCTGATTGCCAGGATAAGCCGTCCCCGCGGCGGACACTCCGGTCGTAGGAACGGTCGAAGCGGTGGCCAGCGTGGTGCCTCCAAGTCGCGGAGCAGGCGCGGATCCCAATGCTGAGACCACCGGCGTCTGCGGACTTGGTAGGACTGGGGGAGGGGCCACTGGCCCAGTCATCCCCGGACTGTAAGGGATTGTCGGATCGACGCTCAAAGCAGCAGGCTGTTTCCGCTTTTATTGGCCAATCGCGATGGGAATCAGCCGCTGCTCCCTCTCTGATATTGGCCCCGAAAGGTTCAATGAATTCGGGGAGGGCGAGTGGTTCTGCCGATCCGGTCGTCTCTGATGAGGTGACCTGGCAGTTATCTCTGCAGACTGGGTCTTGTCTGTAGGGTCATCCGGACGCCTCTGATCTCCCCGGACTCTTGCGACCGTGTCCGGCTGGAAATCGGACTACCTTTCTCATTGACTTTCTTTTTCTCCTTGTCACTCATTGCGCTGCCAAAATGTC
Source organism: Terebella lapidaria (assembly GCA_949152475.1). NCBI lineage: Eukaryota > Metazoa > Annelida > Polychaeta > Terebellida > Terebellidae > Terebella > Terebella lapidaria. The sequence continues at coordinate 42,859,290 of OX424561.1, read as the reverse complement.
CTGGGGGAGGCAAGAGGTACCCAGGGACGAGAGAGCAAAACACTGCGACAGTAGGCTGCAATGGAACGCCGTTGGACTGATGCTGGTCACGGCACCAATGTAAAGTTTTAACGTCGTCCGCTATCCGGGATCCTCGAGGGTCCTCTCATCACAGGTCATCGCAGATGCGCACCCGCTATCCTCAGATCCTCGCGGAGAAGACGCTCACCGAGGGTCACTACGGGCACAGTCATTACTCTATCATCAGAACGTTAACCAGGTAGCAGCCCGCCCAACGAGCCCAAACATGCGGACACCACTCAGATACATGATCATCACCGTGGTGTTAACTGTGAGGCTTGGCTCGCCGCGTCCGCCTCGAGGTTGGAACCCCGGACAGCCCGACAGTCTGCCAGAGCCTGTGTCACACCATCCCGGGTGGAGAAGACCGGTGATCCAGAGGGCGTACACCCCCGAGTCATCAAGGTCTACCCCAGCCCGGGCCCCTATTGAAGTCGTCCCCAGGGCCCTCGAGGGCTTTAGCCATGGATCGAGGACGTGGAGCTCATGGCTGCGCTCCCCGTTGTCTCTCTCGCCTTGCTCCGAGACAACTTCCCAGATCAAAAGGGTACCAGAGTATATATAACCCAGTACACGAGACATGAAGGAGATCTAGGTCAAACCATTGTTATAGTTTACTGGGCGAGAGAGGATTAGACCGTAAAACTGGTTAGTGTTTAGCAAAGACCACTGCCGCGATCTTTGGGCAAAATCGCCACACTAGAGTTAGAATTAATTATGTGATTTTCACTTCTTCCGTTGCCATGACAACCATTTTTATTCGATTTTGACAAAATTTGAAGGAGACCGAGCCACATTTGAAGGAGACCGACATCGGGCGATAATGGAGAATTTTAGTCGTGCGACCATCGGCCGTACACCATACGATCCGGAATTGGCCAAAGAAAAATACAAAAATAGCTGGAAAAATTAATATCAAGTAGAACCGGAGTTATAGCCATTTATGTGATTTTCACTTTTTCCGTTGCCATGGCAACCGTTTTTATTAGATTCCAACAAAATTTGAGGAGGACCGAGCCGCTGCCATACCGCTTCATCTCCATAAGTTTGAAGTCAATCGGACCATTTGTTTTTGAGTTATGCGTGCGGACAGAATGACAGACAAACAGACAGACAAACAGACGGACAAACCCAAATGCAATACCCTCTCCCCCTATCGGGGTGAGGGTAACAACTTCACGTTGGTGGTACCGCCAGCACCCATTCACAGAACATAGCAGAATACTGTATGACACTCTCTGTGAGAATGAATTTATGGTTGCAAATTTTTCACATGAACAATCTATCAACTACACTTACTGGAATGGAACCCGAAAGTCATATATTGATCATGTGTTCATATCAAACTTTGCATTAGAGCAGCTGCATTCTTGTGAGATCATGTCGGATTTGGAAGAAATTACGAGCGATCATTTTCCTTTGAAAAAAAAACATTTTTTATTGTAAAGGTGCCTGTAGTTGAGCATGATGTTTGTGCTACACAGCAAACGGGAAGTGTGTATCCGCGGGTGACTGGTCGGATCCTGGAGTCCGTCAGCAGTAGGGGAGAGACGTGTAATATGGACCAGTGTGTAATACGGACCACCCCGGATTTTAGCAGCAGGATGACTTCTATCTTCATGGTGATTGACGTAATTATGACGCTCATAATTTGTAACCTTCCGTCATTGAGGAGAGCAACATCACAGAAAGCAGGGTATATGGAATGAAATTTAAATGAAAATCGCAAAAAAAATATTTTTCAATTATTGTTATTTTTCAATTGTAAATATTATCGCGTTGTCATCCCATTGTTTATATCGAGGGCTAGGTTGTGATTCCTTGCTACAAACCACTAAACGTAGCATTTCGACAGTACCCGAAGCAGTACCCGAAAGTCATGGCGCAAAAGACTCAGACCTTAAGGGTCCGTTCCGAAGAATGGGGAACGACCCTCGGACTTACGGAGTAAGCTGTAACGCGCTCTAGAATTTAGAATAAACACTAATAAACCAGCTAAAATTTTGACCGAGGTAGTCCAAAAAGGATGATGACCTTGGAAGGTCATCTGCCGAAAGGGACGATGTGCCTAGTTTTTGGAAAATCTTTAAGGTTAATTTTTAAATTTAAAAATTTTGTAAAACGACATCGGCTGTTCGTCCGTGCCGCCCTTCTTGGGTGTGGGCGGCCGGTCCCCACGCTCCAGAGCAGGACGCTCCACAAGCAGAGCCGGGAGTCGAAACTTCGGCTGCTTTGGCAGACGAGACAGGCCAGTCGGTGGTTGCAGGGGTTTAGAAGGAGTACCCTGCATACCAGTCCCTGACGGAACCAACAGAAAAGAGGCCGGTAGACTTGTCGCACCGAGATCTGCAATGGCTGCAAACATCTCTACCGGCCGTGTGCTCTCCCCATTTCTTGACTAGATTGGGGCAGGGGCCAGTTCCAGAGCTGCATCCGCCCACTGCGCAATAGACTGCGCCAAGGCGGTCGATATCGGGTCGTCAACACTTTGGTGCAGGCGAGCCTGAGTGGCATCGGCTTCGTCTAAATGACGCCGTAGCCTCTCATTCTCAGCCACCAGCCTATGCAGTTTATCGGCAATCTCGGGGGTGACGAGCCCTGATCGGACTCAGCAGCTCGAGCAGCGGCTTTCTCTTCTTTGAAAGCCTGCCGCTCACGTGCTGCCGACAGAGTCCTGTAGGTCTCAAGGCTATACCGGGTACCCTCCATGAGGCCCTGGTCATGTGCTAAGTGGCACGCGACCTGGGAGGCCTCAGCACGGTACCGGCTAAGCCGTTCCAGAGAGCGGTCCATCTCCGCAATGAGGTACTCCGCCGTTTGGGTGAGCCTTCCCCGCTGGGGGTGATCCCGGGGGTGCTCTTCCTGCACGCAGACCAATGCTGCCACCCCTGCGGACCCCAATTCACCAATGGCTCGATGCACCGGCAGTTTGGCTAACGCCGGATCCGACCGTATGCGTTCCTGTCCATCTCGGCGATGGCCGACCACCTGACCTACGGACTCGCCGAAAATCTCATAGGCTCTGGCAGCTGCGGATCCATACTGTCCGAGTACGTCCTCTACTGGATTGATGGGGTCCATGTTGTTCATGGAGGCAACGCTTTGCCAATCCTGCCACTAAAAACCTTATCCTACTATAAACAACCTTATAGTAGTGGTTCACGGGCGACAACACACCGAAATGCGTCATCTGAAACTGTCCGGAGCGCCGGAAGAGTCGCGCGGACGAACCGCGGACATCAGTCCTCATATCTGGATACTCTTCTCGCGTATATATGCCACTTCCCCAAATCCGTGGGAAGGCGCGTCTCGCGTAGCTGACATAAATCCCAACCTCAGCCTGGCCATATCAGAAGCTGTTCCGGGACCAAGGGGCGTCCAGCAAATCCACAAAAGTGGTCCGGCCAGCGTAGGCATTGGGTTAACTAAGCCGGACAGCAGTCCACAAAATGTGGATAGGCTTGCCGCACGTCCCTAGCGCTATAGACTACGAGAGGGCGGATGCGGAGCGGCGGCGTTACGACGCAAATGTCCGGAGACCACACACAGAGGAAAGTCAGGGTCCCTACAGAACGGCCTAAAATCCATCCCTGGTGTGATAGATGACGCATCCGCATGAGCGGAACGTTGGTCCCACCCATATCGGGATGGTGCACGGGGTTTCTGGCATGGCCGTCCGTCATCCGCAGGTCCGAGAGGTATTGGGGGAACCTGTGGATCGCCAAGAATAGGTGTAATGTCGTCCTGACTTCCATCTGAAGCATCAGAGAGGTAGGGAAGACCCACCATACAGCGCAAACGATCATTCGGCGTCCGCGGATGCTGACCAAAACTGTCCAAAAGTGGAACATCATCCGGCTCCGCATCCTGTATGAGCGGATCCATGACGAGCGGGCCCTTGCAGTTCTTCAGGTTGTCGATATGGATCACCAGTACCTTGTCCGGATTGGAATCCCAACGGATCCGGTAGTCCACCTCTATCACCTGCTTCGGTGAACGGGCTGATCCACGGATTTGCAAACTTGTTACCTTGCTTAGCCGGTGGATAGTAATAACGCACCTTGTCCCCTTCCACAAAAGTGGGCCTACCCTTAGCATGGGCGTCATAGCCACGCTTCTGCCGGATAGCAGACTTTTCCAGACTCGCTTGCGCGGAGTCAAGGGCATTCGCCAGGGCACAGCCAACCCACTCTATGTACTCTGGACCGCACTGGGGTACCGGAACGGTTTCTGCTACGGTTGGATACATGATATCCACGGGCAGATTAAGCTCCCGGCCATACAATATCGCATGCTGAGTTACTCCGGTCGAAGAGTGGAACGACGACCTGTACGCCATTAAGACATACGGGAGGTGGTCATCCCAATCATTCGCATGATCATTCTAACCTTGAGGTTTCCTATGGTTTTGTCAGAATTCTTCTTTTTTTTTCTTTTTCTTTCTTTTTTTTTTCTTCCGCCGTTTTCGTTTCCGCGCGATAACTCGAGAATGCCTCGACGGATCGACTTGAAATTTTCACCACTGTTCAGACATGTTATGAAGATGTGCTGTATGGTTTTGAAGCCGGATCTAATCCGTGAGGTCAGTGAGGATGAAATTGAGGTCATTTTTTGGACTTCGTTTCCGCGCGATAACTCAAAAACCATTCTGGCAATGGGTGCAAAACTTTGCATGGATGTTCATATATCAACAGGGAAGAACCCTATCGACTTTGGGATCAATCCGTCAAACGACCTTTGACCTAGAGGTCGGAAGAGTTTTCGCCCAGTCATCCTTGAGGTTTCCTGCATATCTCGGAAACGGTGCGTCGTAGAACGAAACGGACGTTATTTTTGGACTCGTCGCCCTAGACAAACATGTCTGAGGGGTATTATGGATGAATTTTGACCTGGACCCGGAATTTTTTTGCCGAGTCGGCATTCTTCGTTTTCACCGATATCTCAGAAACCGTGCGTCATAGAGCGAAAAGGACATTATGTTTGGACTCGTCGCCTTAGACAAACATGTCTAAGGGGTATTATGGATGAACTTTGACCTTGACCCGAAATTTTTTTGCCGAGTCGGCATTTTTCGTTTTTGCCGATATCTCGGAAACGGTGCGTCGTAGAGCGAAACTGACGTTATTTTTGGAATCGTCGCCCTAGACAAATATGTCTGAGAGGTATTATGGATGAACTTTCACCTCGACCCAAATTTTTATTTTTGGAATCGTCACCCTAGACAAATGTGACCGTTATTTTTGGAATCGTCACCCTAGACAAATGTGACTGAGAGGTACTATGGATGAACTTTCACCTCGACCCAAATTTTTCTTACCGAGTCGGCATTTTTCGTTTTCGTCGATATCTCGGAAACGGTGCGTCGTAGAGCGAAACGGATGTTATTTTTGGACTCGTAACCATAGACAAACATGTCTGAGGGGTATTATGGATAAACTTTGACCTTGACGCTAAATTTTTTTGCCGAGTCGGTATTTTTCGTTTTCGCCAATTTCTCAGAAACCGTGCGTCGTAGAGCGAAACGTACTTTGACCTTGACCCGAAATTTTTTTGCCGAGTCAGTATTTTTCGTTTTCGCCAATTTCTCCAAAACTGCTCAGAAACCGTGCGTCGTAGAGCGAAACGGACTTTGACCTTGACCCGAAATTTTTTTGCCGAGTCGGTATTTTTCGTTTTCACCAATTTCTCAGAAACCGTGCATCGTAGAGCAAAACGGACTTTGACCTTGACCCGAAATTTTTTTGTCGAGTCGGCATTTTTTTTTTTCGGCGATATCTCGGAAACGGTGCGTCGTAGAGCGAAACCGACGTTATTTTGGACTCGTCACTGTAGACAAACATGTCTAAGGGGTATACAGATGAACATTTTTCTTTTTTGCCAATATCTTGGAAACAGTGCGTCGTCAAGCGAAACGGACGTTATTTTTGGAATCGTTCGCCCTAGACAAACATGTCTGAGAGGTTTTATGGATAAACTTTCACCTGGACGCAAATTTTTGTTGCCGAGTCGGCGTTTTGGTTTTTGCCAATATCTCGGAAATGGTGCGTCGTAGAGCAAAACGGGTGTTATTTTTGGAATCGTCGGCATTTTTCGTTTTTGCAGATATGGAAATGGTGCTTCGTAGAGCGAAACAGACGTTATTTTTGGAATCGTCGCCCTAGACAAATATGTCTGAGAGGTATTATCGATGAACTTTCACCTCGACACAATTTTTTTTTACCGAGTCGGCATTTTTCGTTTTCACCAATATCTCAGGAACCGTGCGTCGTAGAGCGAAACGGACATCATTTTTGGACTCGTCGCCCTAGACAAACATGTCTAAGGGGTATTATGGATGAACTTTGACCTTGACCCGAAATTTTTTTGCCGAGTCGGCATTTTTCGTTTTCGTCAATATCTCAGAAACGGAGCGTCGTAGAGCGAAACCGACGTTATTTTTGGACTCGTCGCCCTAGACAAACATGTCTATGGGCTATGCAGATGAACTTTGACCTTGACCCGAAATTTTTTTGCCGAGTCGGCATTTTTCGTTTTTGCCAATATCTCGGAAACGGAGCGTCGTAGAGCGAAACAGACATTATTTTTGGAATCGTTGCCCTAGAACATGTCTGAGAGGTAGTATGGATGAACTTTCACCTCGACCCAAATTTTTTTTGCAGAGCCGGCATTTTTCATTTTCCTCGATATCTCGGAAACGGTGCGTCGTAGAGCAAAACGGACATTATTTTTGGACTCGTCGCCATAGACAAACATGTCTGAGGGGTATTATGGATGAACTTTGACCTTGACCTGAAATTTTTTCGCCGAGTCGGCATTTTTCTTTTTTGTCGATATCTCGGGAACGGTGCGTCGTAGAGCGAAACGGACGTTATTTTTGGACTCGTCGCCCTAGACAATCATGTCGCGTTAGACAAACATGTCTGAGGGGTATTATGGATGAAATTTTTTCGCCGAGTCGGCATTTTTCGTTTTCGACGATATTTCGGAAACGTGCGTCGTAGAGCGAAACGGACGTTATTCTGAGACTCGTCGCCCTAGACAAACATGTCTGAGGGGTATTATGGATGAACTTTGACCTTGACCCGAAATTTTTGAAATTTTTGACCCCATTTTTCGTTTTCGCTGATATCTCAGAAACTGTACGTCGTAGGGCGAAACAGACGTTATTTTTGGACTCGTCGCCCTAGACAAACATGTTGTATTATGGATGAACTTTGACCTTGACCCGAAATTTTTTCGCCGAGTCGGCATTTTTCGTTTTCGGCGATATCTTTGAAACGGTGCATCAGACAAACATAGACAAACATGTCTAAGGGGTATTATGGATGAACTTCCACTTTGACCCAATTTTGTATTGCGGATTCAGCATTTTTTTTTGAAATGGTGCATCAGACAAACATAGACAAACATGTCTAAGGGGTATTATGGATGAACTTCCACTTTGACCCAAATTTTTATTGCGGAGTCAGCATTTTTCGCTTTCGTCGATATCTCGGAAACGGTGCGTCTCTCAGCGAAACGGACGTTATTTTTGGACTCGCTCTAGACAAACATGTCTAAGGGGTATACAGATGAACTTTGACCTTGACCTTAAATCGACATTTTTCATTTTCGTCGATATCTAGTATATATTATAAATTAGTCATCACACCGAAATTCCTCCAAGGCATCTTTAAGCCTTGACGTCTAGTTTACAAAGGCCGCCAGCATATTCAGGACAGATCGGTTGAACCGTTCGACCTGTCCACCAGACTGGGGCCTGTAAGGGGTGGTCCGAACCTTGGTACTCCCTAGCGTCTGTGCCAGGTTCCGGAACAGATTGCCCTCAAATTGTGTGCCCTGATCCGAGTGTACACTCTACTCTGCACCTGACCTTGCCCGGACGACCTTCACGGCCGGCGCTCTTCTGCGGGATGTCTCCAGACGTCCGGAAGCGAGTGCCCTTCACCCCGGTCGACTCCGGACAGATGGACACACTGCTCCGGCTACCAGTGCCGGCCAGGTTGACTCCCTCACGAGTCCCCAGTCCGGATGTCGGATGGTATGTGCAGGGCATAGTGGACCAGCTTACCAAAACCTTGAAAGAGCTGGTCCCCTTGGGGTACTATGACCGAACCCAGTCACCTCACCTTTGGCGACCAGACGCGGGTCTGGCGGACGGCAGGAACCGCTCGCCCTCACTGCATCTGCAGAGCCTTTCGGGGACATTGTCAGAGAGGGAGCGGAGGCGGATATCTATCGCGCTTGATGAGTACAAGCGGAATCAGCCTGCCACATTGAGCGTGGATTCAAAGATCCCGTATGTTCTGGGGATGACTAAGTCAGTGGCGCCTCCCCCAATTCTCCCAAGTCTGCAGACGCCGGTGACCCAAGTTATGGGACCCGTGCCTGCTTCGCAACTTGGGGGTACCATGCTGGCGACCGTTTCCGCCGTTTCTACGGCCATAGTGGCTGCCGCGGGGTCAGCCTATTCTGGCATCCACGGTGCTCCGGGGGCTAGCTGCCAGCCGGTGGCCTTGGCCCCAAGTTATACCGGCTATGCCGCTCCGTCTGGATACTATTCTTTAGGATCAACGGGAACCCCGGCCGCACCAGGTCAGGGTGGGCTATCTGCGGGTTTATACCCAGCGGCAAGCGTCAGCTTCCCCTTTCCACGATCGTGGCATACGGGTCTGTACCACAGGAGGGGACAGTGCGTGGACTTTGCCATCTCATATGCCAACCTCGAAGCTATGTCCGCCAATCAAGAGCGTTCTTTGCGCGACCGCTGCCAGACCAGTCTTCCTGGGGGAAGAAGTTTACCGGGTACAATGCTGATCTGGAGGACTATTTACTCCAGGTCTGGCAGATGGCAGTATATGAAGGATGGACCCAGGAGGAAGCTGGGCATATCCTCTCGGGGAGTTTGAAAGGGAAGGCTCTCCGAGTCATGCAGTGTTTGCCGGTGGGGACGCTAATGTTCAGTGAGATTGCCAAGCAACTTTGCCTGCTGTTCACGCCGACAGCGAACAGGCAGATGTTCAAGAAGGAGTTCAAGGCTCGGCTCTGCCTGCCGACAGAATCCGTGACCGAGTAAGCATATAACCTGCGCGTACTTGGCCGGAGGGCCTACCCGGACCTGGACGCGGGTAGGTTCGAGCCGATACTTATCGACCAGTTCATTGAAGGGCAACCGTACCATATATCGTATGGTCTTGCCACTCATGAAACGAGGTCGATGGAGGAGGTGAATAACTCCACACTTGCAATAGAGGTAGCTGTCTGCTCCACACAGATGCCTCCGGCCCTGGCTCCAGCCTCGGCTGTTCCCTTGCAGGCGTCTGCACTTTCTCCTGCGAAAGCATCGCAGGTGGCCCCATGGCCTGCCCCGGTCCCCAAGAGCCCGCCATGGAGCCCAACCCTCAGTGAGTTTGTCCCCCGTGTCACCCTCTATGACGCCTGTGGCGCCAGCTGCCGCGTCATGCCCGTCCTCAGACGAGTATGACTATGAGGAATACGATTTTGGCACCGCGGAAATGATTGTGCACTGTGCCGGGATCGAAGCTCCGGGAACCGTAGAATGCTGTGCGTTCACCTTCGAACCAGCTCAGGGCCGCCACTGCTATTTCTGCGGAAAGCAGGGACACTTCTGGCTTAAGTGTCCGGAGTTGTTGGAATGCCTGTGGGCATGTAGTTATGGAAGGCATCTTCCCGATCCGTGCCGGAGAGGTTCCTCTTTCCGGCCAGGTCCTCCGGGACAACAACGTCAACCTCCGCGTGAGAGAAACTGAAACCGGACGTAGTGGCAACCATCACTGTGTCCAGGGACAGTTTTTCTGTGGCACCTGTAGCTTCCCCACCTGCGGACAAGCTGGACGACCCTTAAGTAGATATAACTTCTCCAGAAGTGGTCCTTGAGGATCCGTCTAGTTCCTCCGCAGCTGAGGCAGATAACGAGGACGTAGCAGAACCCAGCACCCCGGATGATCCCGGTCATTCAACGTGCGCGCTGATGAGGAACCCATGCTGGTACCTGCCCCTGTCTTTTGGGCAGGAGCCCGTCCGGTTCCTTGTAGACTCTAGCTCTGAGGTTACCCTCGTAGCCACAGGTACCTTTAAGCAGGAGACCGCTCTCCACGACCTAGTGTTGTGGGATCCTGGCCGTTACCAGCTCCTTGGGGCTGGTAACAATTGCATCCATATCCATGGAATCATCGATCTGCCTATTACCCTTGGGGACAAGGTGTATACAACAGAGGCAATCGTTGTGGATATCGGGACAGCCGGGATCATTGGGATGAACTTCCTCCGGATCCACCGGGTGATCGCCAACTTTAGCGTCCGCGAACTCCGGATGGGAGAGGACACACACTTCCTCTTCCGGGCGGGTCCGACCCGTTCATTCCAACTATGGGCGGCGCGCACAACTACCTTGCCACATATGAGCGAGATGATTATTGAGGCGAGGCCGCGTCACCCACGCATGCCCCTTGATGGTCATCCATGTATAATGCAACCTGTAAGTAACTTTGCCCGGGAAACGGGGCTCACGCTGGCTGGGACTCTGGTCAAGTCTGACACTCGTGTGATGCCTATTCTTGTGGTGAATCCCATCGATGCTCCGGTTGTACTGCATCGCTGTTATGTAGCAGCCATTGCCACACTTGCGGCGTCTAGCCGGTTTATCCTGGCGATCCTGTTTGTCGTGCTGCCTGCGCGCAAGCAGCCACCGGAGATGATCCGTTTACCCTGCCGGACCATTTGGAATGTCATGTTCCGAAGGACCGACTGGATGAAGATCAGCGTCAAGCTCTCCGCAAGTTGCTCCGGCAGTATGCGGGTGTGTTCATGAGTCCTGGTGGTGTGGTTGGCAAGACAGATGTGGCCAAACACCGCATCAACCTCCTGGACGAGCGTCCGATCAAACAGCGTCTGCAACAAGCAGCTCGTGCACCAAGAGGTCATTGACCAGGAGGTGCAGAAGATGCTCAAGCTAGATATCATCGAACCCAGTGATAACCGGAATACCTCTAGACCTGAGGTTGGAGATTGACAATGATTCTAACCTGTCAACTAGATTATATGACAAACGTGATGATTTCAATTTTTCCATAGTCAATTTCCCTTTTCTAAGCAGCAACATTCCTATGTCACCGGCATATGGTGTGTTTGTTTCTCAACTTATACGCTATTCCAGAGCTAGTTGCAAATATGAGGAGTTTGTCTATCGAAGTGCCCAGCTAGTCTCTAAACTGCTACGACAAGGATATGTTTTACCAAGACTTATCGCTGCGTTTAAGAAATTCTATGGACGTCATCATGATCTGGTTGATAAATACAGCAAATCCATGTCTGCCATGCAACTAGATCTATTTTCATGTTAATTTTGGGGAATTCATGACGGGTGCCACTAGTGGGGCAGGAAATGCTCACTCTTTCCGGAACACCTGATTTCACCTCCTGATGGCCATTTACGGGGGTTCATGAGTTTCCCTGTCATTTTTGTTTTCTCTCACTTCGTATGCCTGATATGACTTTCTGTCCCCGGACTATGAGATTGGATAACGGACCCTGTTTTGTTTGCTCGGAATACTTGATACTGGGTATTGATTCCACGTCTATAACCCTTGGGCAAGTCCTGTGGTTATGGTGAAGAAGAAGGACGGCTTGTGGAGGTTCTGCATGGGTTATCGTAAACTCAACGATGCCACGCTGAAGGACTCGTGTCATCTCCCACACATCGAGGACACCTTCGATGCCCTGGCTGGATCGCACTATTTCTGTGCTCTGGATCTGGCCTCCAGTTATTGGCAGGTCGAGATGGACAAAAGTGATCGGGCCAAAACAGGCTTTGTTACCAAGAATGGGCTCAACCAATTTAAGGTAATGCTGTTTGGGCTCTGCAATGCCCCTGCGACGTTCGAGCGCCTCATGGAGATGGTCATTAAAGGGTTTCTCTGGAAGCGATGTATGGTCTACATCAACGATGTCATCGTGTATGGCCCTCACCAACCTCCAGATCGTGCTCCATCACATTCGCAACGCAGGCCTTAAGTTGAAGCCTAGCAAGTGCGAGCTTTTCGCTGAAGAGATTTTATACTTGGGCTTCATGGTAAAAGGCACCTGAGTCTGACCAGACCCCGCGAAGATTAAGGTCGTACAGCATTGGCCCTGGCCTTGTAACGTGGCAGGCGTGAACTCCTTCTTGGGCTTTGCGAGCTACCACCGCCGGGTTATTCGAGGCTTTGTGGAGATCGCGCGCCCCCTTACTATCCTCACGGAAAAGGGCGCCGATTTTGTCTGGGAAGCTGAGCAGGCAATCGCCTTCTAGGACGTCCGGCAAGCCCTGGTGGCAGCACCTGTGCTGCGGCACCCTCGTCTGGACTGTGAGTTCATCCTGGAAACTGACACAAGTAACTTCGCACTCGGCAGTGTCCTCTCACAGATCGTGGACGGGCAGGAGCCTGTAGTGGTTCATGCGAGTGGGGTTCTCAGCCGTTCTCAAATGAACTACTGCACGACTCACCGCGAGCTCCTCGCAGTGGTAACCATGACCAAGCAGTTCCGGCATTACTTGTTGGGGCGGCATTTCCGGCTGCGGACTGATCACAGTTCGCTCCGGTGGCTCCTCAATTACAGTGAGACCGACGGCTTGGTGGCCGGGTGGCTCGTCAAACTCCAGGAGAATGACATGCAGATTGAACACTGCGCCAGGCAGCTGCACGGCAACGCTGACGGCGTGGTGGCCCGAACCACAGGAGTCCACCCCCGCATGAGGACCCGCCATCACCGGCGATGGCGTCCCGCATTAGACTGGAGGTGCGGCTCAGCTCCAGCGAGTCCAGCTCCAGCGAGTCTTCCTCAAGTCCGGCGGTGTACTCCTCGTGGGCACCCTCCACGTCCTCGGATGAGTCTGAGTACGAGCGGTCTTTACCCCCTGTGGTGATGGCCGCTGGTGCGCAGTCGGACGTATCAGATGAGGAGCCGAACTACTTAGGCGGCTACTCTCCGGCACAACTGGCTGCGAAGCAGAGAGCTGACAGTGCTCTGGCACCAGTTATAAAAGCCCTCGAGGCCGGCCAGAAGCCCTTCAAGGATGAGCGGAAGACCTACAGGGAGGAGACCCAGTCTCTCATCTCCCAGTGGGAACGGCTCGCCTTGAGGGATGGCCTCTTGTACCGGCGCTATGAGCCACCAAGCCCACTGCCCACTATTTGGCAGTTGGTGCTTCCGGCGGAGCTGCGGAATGAAGTGCTCCATCCGTTGCATGACCTCCGGGTGACCGGTCACCTGGGAATCCGGAGGACCGTCCATCGGCTAAACAGTGCTTTCACTGGCCTGGTAGCAGATTGGATGTGCAACGGTGGTGCGCAGCTTGCCCTCGGTGTCAGGCTCGCAAAGGAGTTCCGGCTCCTGGCTGCCACCCCTTAACCACGGTTAAGGCTGGCGCGCCTTTCGACCGGATCACCTTGGACATACTGGATACTCATCGGGTCACTCCATGTGGGTTCCGGTACATCCTGGTGATCTAGTAGCTCGGACGGAGTAGCTCGGTTGCTGGTGAATAGGTGGGTGGTTTACCATGGTGTACCTAAACAGTTACATTCGGATCAGGGCACAAAATTTGAGAGCAACCTGTTCCGAAACCTAGCACAGATGCTGGGCAGTACCAAGGTTCGGACCACCCCTTACAGGCCCCAGTCTGACGGACAGGTTGAACATTTCAATCGATCTATCCTGAATATGCTGGCGGCCTTTGTAAATGACCGTGCGAATGCTTAATGGCATACAGGTCGTCGGTCCACTTTTCGACCGGAGTAACTCCGCAGGCGATGTTGTACGGCCGGGAACTCAATCTGCCCGTGGATATAATGTATCCAACTGCGGCGGAAACTGGTCCGGTATCCCAGTGCGGTCCGGAGTACGTGAAGTGGGTTCGCCGCGCCCTGGCGAACTCCCATGATTTTGTGCGAGCGCGCCTGGACAAGTCTGCCATCCGGCAGAAGCGTGGCTATGACACCCATGCTAAGGTTAGGCCCGCTTTTGTGGAAGGAGACAAGGTGCGCTATTACTATCCACCGGCTAAGCAAGGTAATAAATTTGCGAAGCCGTGGGTTGGCCCGTTCACCATACTGAAACTGGTGATAGAGGTGGACTACCGGATCCGTCAGGATTCCGATCTGGACAAGGTACCGGTGGTCCATATCGACAACCTGAAGAAGTACGAGGGCCCGCTCGTCATGGATCCGCGCATACGGGATGCGGAACCAGATGATGTCCCTCTTCTGGACCCTTCCGGTCAGCATCCGCGGACGCTGGACGGGCGTGTGCGCCGCATGGTGGATCTTCCGGACCGGTATCCCAGTGCGGTCCGGAGTACGTGAAGTGGGTTCGCCGCGCCCTGGCGAACTCCCATGATTTTGTGCGAGCGCGCCTGGACAAGTCTGCCATCCGGCAGAAGCGTGGCTATAACGCCCATGCTAAGGTTAGGCCCGCTTTTGTGGAAGGAGACAAGGTGCGCTATTACTATCCACCGGCTAAGCAAGGTAATAAATTTGCGAAGCCGTGGGTTGGCCCGGTCACCATACTGAAACAGGTGACAGAGGTGGACTACCGGATCCGTCAGGATTCCGATCTGGACAAGGTACCGGTTGTCCATATCGACAACCTGAAGAAGTATGAGGGCCCGCTCGTCATGGATCCGCGCATACGGGATGTGGAACCAGATGATGTCCCTCTTCTGGACCCTTCCGGTCAGCATCCGCGGACGCTGGACGGGCGTGTGCGCCGCATGGTGGGTCTTCCGGACCTCTCTGATGCGTCATATGGAAGTCGGGATGACAATGCGCCCGTTCTCAGAGATCCGCAGGTTCCCACAATACCTCCAGGACCTGCGGATGATGGGCAGCCACGCTGGAAACCCTGTGCGCCAACCCGATATGGGTGGGACTAACATTCCGCTCATGCGGATGCGCCTGCGGTATCCATCTATCACACCAGGGATGGATTTTAGGTCGTTACGAAGGAATCCGCACGACTTTACTCTGTGAGTGGCCACTTTGAAATTTTCATTTTCTACCCGTATCCACGGTTTGATTTGGAGTTACCGGAGGGAAATGACTGCCCCCACATGAGTTTATAGTATTTGTATTTTGGTACCGGCAGTGTGTCATTTTGACTGGGGACAGAAGTTTACAACGACGCCGCGTGCATTGTTGCGTAGGTAGAATTGCTGTCAACATTTGTTGTATATATATATATATATATATATATATATATATATATATATATATATATATATATATATGTAAAATGTCGTACCCGGATCTCCAGTTGTTTGCACACTTATATTGTGCCATTCGCATTTCATCCGCTGCTGCGGCGCCCGATCCCGAGGGGTCTGGCGTGGCCGGCGTTTGTGGTCCGAGTGTTTTGCCAGTTGTGTATTCCCCGTGCAGGCCGTGTCCGGAGATGTATGGGTCCGTCCGTAGATATGCGTCTATGCACTGGCCTGCCCAGGTTGTAGTATGCAGATACCTGCAGTCAATGCAGCAAGCCGCGTTGGCTTTGATAGCTGTCCGCGGGACATTTATGTCGGCGCGGACTTGCCGGAGCTGCTTCCCCCGGCTCAGTCCTGCCTCGGGCCCCTCCGCGGGTCCTCGGGTCCGGGGAGCCAGCCGGCCAGCAACGCTTTTTAGAGGTACTACCACTTTTGATCACTCGGTGTGTCGTTTTACAAAATTTTTAGATTTAAAGTTTAACCATAAAGATCTTCCGAATACTCGGCACACCGTCCTTTCCGCGGATGACCTTTCAAGGTCATCATCCTTTCTGGAACACCTCGTTCAAAATTTTAGCTTGTTTATAAGGGTTTATTCAAAATTTTGGAGTGCGTCCAGAATAGTCCTAAGTCCATGGGTCATTCCCCATTCTTCCAAAACGGACCCTTAAGGTCTTAGTCTTTTGCGCCGTGACTTCCGGGTAACACTGCTTTCTTCTGGTTCCGCCATGCAATGCCCTCGTCGTGTTTTGCAGTTTTGGGCGCAGGCGGAGCATGTTGGGGACCAACATTGTAAGGAGGGGGTAATGTGGCGATTTTGCCCAAAGATTGCGGCAGGTGATTCTTTTTAAACACGCTTGTTTCTCGGCTTGTTGTGGACGCTTCTGTTCGAAGCACGCGCACTGCTTAGCAACGCTCTCTAATCCTCTTATCCACTGTACTGAACAATGGCTGTTTACATCATCTCTCGTGCTCTCGCCTCTAGCATAAATATTGTGGCCACATTTTGTGTGGCCGGAGTTGTCCAGAGACTGAGAACGACAGGTGAGCTCACGCCATGAACTCCTTGTCTCTGTTCGGGTAAAGGCCAGTCAGGCCTCAGGGACGACTTCCATAGGGTGCCCAGTTGGGGAAGATCTTGATGACTCGGGGGTGTACGCCCTCTGGATCACCGGTCGCCCACCTGGGATGGTGCGACACAGGCTCTGGCAGACCGTCGGGCTGTCCAGGGTTCTATCCCTGCGGCTGTGCCGTCGGCGAGGCTGGCCATCAACATGTCCACGTGTGCGAGTTCTGTGGTGCCACTCCCATGGCATCTCAGGCTCCGCACACGGCTACATTACCATAACTATGTACTATGTGTGGCGATTTTGCCCAAAGATCACGTCAGGTGGTTCTTTGTTAAACACTCTAGTTTTACGGCCTTTGTCTTGGACGCTGCTGTTCGAAGCATGCGCTGCCTAGCAACGCTCTCCAACTCTCTCGCCCAGTAAGCTATAACAATGGTCTTACGTCTTCTCCTTTGTTTCTCGTGCTCTGGGGTATAAATACTCTGGAGGCGTTTTGGTCTGTGAAGTTGTCTCGGAGCAAGGCGAGAGAGACGACGGAGAGCTCGGCCATGAGCTCTACGTCCTCGCTCCGTGGCTAAGGCCCTCACGGGCCCCTGGGGACAATTTCAATAGGGGGCCCGGGTGGGGAAGACCTTGATGACTCGGGGGCGCACGCCCTCTTGATCACCGGTCTCCCACTCGGGATGGTGTGACACAGGCTCTGGCGGACTGTCGGGCTGTCCAGGGTTCCATCACCCGAGGCGGACCGCGGCGAGCCGGCCTTACAGTTAACACCACGGTGATTATCCTGTATCTGAGTGGTGTCCTCATGTCTGGGCTCGCTGGGCGGGCTGCTACCTGGTTACCGTTCTAATGATAGAGTAAATACTGCGCATGCAGTGACCCTCGGTGAGCGGACTATCCGCGAGGATCTGAGAATAGCGGGTGCGCGTCCGCAATGACCTGTGGTGAGAGGACTATCCTCGAGGATCCCGGATAGCGGACGACGGTAAAACTTAACATAAGCATGTTGTATATGATGTTGTTGATGTTGGTGATGATGATGGTGATGGTGATGTGTTATGATGTGATATATGACGGCCGGACTCGTCCGGACGGATTGTTACCTGGTTGTAGTGCTAGTAATTACTGATGTGTCGGATTTCGGGGACATTATTTGTGACATACGGTATACACGTGCATTTGAAACCTCCACAAACCATTATGATTAATATATGTCCTTAATTTAAAAAAGGGAATATAACTAATGTTTTATGGAGAATGTATTTAATCATCCTTATTTGCCATTCAGCAACTAGGATATCCGGATATTTAATAAAAATTACAACTATATCGGTCGTCACGTTGTCCGTCAATCAGGTATGGGAACTTCAACAGGTATTGGTGACCCCCAAAAGGCATGATCATATCATGTCACACAACTACAAAACTGGTTTTTAGATCCTGTTCTGTGTTAAGACATTTGAAAATACATAAACACAACATAAATAACACATTTTATGTTTTATTTCTAACTATCGACAATTCCGTCAATGAATCACGCCCGTTTTTTCTGACATTCAGGTGCGATTTTCGAAAATTGTTAGCGGTCCTGATGTATTTTTGTTGTATATGACCATGTTCACTTGATCAATATTGCCGTGACGTCCTCAGTTTTGGTGAATCGGCCAAAATATTTTTCCGTGTCAATTTTGTAATGTTTCCGTCCACAGCGATTTGCTTTTATCACGCACATACCTTCCATCACGCCCGATCTATTTTGATAAAAAATTGTGGCTGTAATACCCAAGATCAAGATTCGAAGACATTTGAAAATACATAAACACAACATAAATAACACATTTTATGTTTTATTTGTAACTATCGACAATTCCGTCAATGAATCACGCCCGTTTTTTCTGACATTCAGGTGCGATTTTCGAAAATTGTTAGCGATGTATTTTTGTTGTATATGACCATGTTCACTTGATCAATATTGCCGTGACGTCCTCAGTTTTGGTGAATCAGCCAAAATATTTTTCCGTGTCAATTTTGTAATGTTTCCGTCCACAGCGATTTGCTTTTATCACGCACATACCTTCCATCACGCCCGATCTATTTTGATAAAAAAATTGTGGCTGTAATACCCAAGATCAAGATTCGATAAGTCTTGTACATTGAAATCGCAGAAAAATGGGTTAACGTGAATAATTTTGCAAGGAATGTCGATAATATAAGATTCGATAGAACACTCTGAACATGTGGTCTGTCCACGTGTGTTATATCGGTCGTGATGCCTTGACCTAACCACCGAATAACAGTCATGATGTTTGACTTGTCCAACGTGACGCCCGTATATAATGGCTGAAACGGGCGTGATGTATACATGTAGACGTGCACCGTCATGCATGGACATGAGTTCATCACGTCCGATCACTATCCATGAAATAGTATTGTATATACCCGTTATAGGTATACATGATCTGCCTTAAACAGAACATCTCAAAGAACACGGGTTCAACGTCGAAAACTTGAATTGCAAACTGGCGATATAATGTCCCAAGGAACGTCTGTGATGTGGTCTGTCCATGTGTTATATCGGTCGTGACGTATGGACATGCACTCAAAGTCTGTCATTTATCATACATTTTGGACATCAAAATGGGCGTGATGTTTTGACATATTTTGACATCGTCACGTTGTGTGATCGATTAGTTTTGGTGCTGATACTTGTATCATTGATATTCTGTTATGTGACAGGTTAAACTTTGACCTGAACGGAAGGGACAGGAGAAAATGGCGACCACGTCGGACTGGTGATAAAATGCGTCAAAACCGGTTGACAAATAAGATTTCTATTCCTATGTTTTGTTACACGAAGAAGCCAACCAGACACTCTATATAATTATATGGAAGGTATCAATTTCCCAAATGGCCCACCAAAATACAGATTATCTACAAGTAACTTCAACATCCGATTCAATTAATGAATGTTGTCATAATAAACGGATGTTCCACTCGGAAGTTAATTGCAACATAATATATTCTCATCTGTCCAGCCTTATTTGTAAGGTGAAACACATCATTGTATCAATTAAATCACAGATATTTCAAAATTGAAAGGTACATGTAGCATGGAAACAAAGCGTTAGCAACAATTGTGTCTGCTGGAATTGGATTTCCACGCTAATTTTGTGGCTGATTAGCTGTAGATAAAAGTTCCAACAGCCCCTGAAAGGTGCCCTTTGTTACCTTATACCGTATCCGGAACTGCTCGTCGGTGACCGTATCTCTTCTCCAATTACTACAACCATCCTATATAAGCTATGTACATTTGCAAGTTTGTTTTGATCACCTATCAGCCAGGATTGTACACAAACAACCAAAGTGAGGAAGGCTCAAGGCAGGTGTACCTTTTCTTCGAGCTTTACTAAAACGGGTGCACTCAATTAAGTATGAGGTGAGACTCAATGAGGATGAGGTGAGACTCAATAAGTTCGAGGTGAGACTCAATGAGTGTGAGTGTAAGTGAGCTTTCGGAATACAGGCTTTAAGTATTAAAAAGGCTTCACACATAGACAAACATGAGGCGAATTGTCACCTACTTCATATTGCGGTAGTAAAATCAAGTCGTGGTTCTGGTTAAGCCGGTTTGAAATAATCGACGACTACTACATACTGTTACGTTAGTCGATTAACCATAACACAAATTTTCAGATTTCAAGCACTACCTTAATGCCTATTTGAAAACTATATCAAAAGACATTTATATTTCAAAACACATTTATAGTATCAAACTATATTCATAGTTTAGTTGAAACATATTTATTTACATTTGATTTCCCAAAAGCTGTCGCTAATCGAGGGGCGCTCCACAACAATAGACGTTGAATCAATACCCAGTATTAAGTAAACAGGGTCCGTTAAAACAGGGTCCGTTATCCAATCTCATAGTCCGGGGACAGAAAGTCATATCAGGCATTCGAAGTGAGAGAAAACAAAAATGACAGGGAAACTCATGAACCCCCAAAAATGGCCATTATGAGGTGAAATCAGGTGTTCCAGAAAGAGTGAGCATTTCCTGCCCCACTAGTGGCAACCGTCATTAATTCCCCAAAATTAACATGAAAATTACGGAAGCGTATTAGGGCCACATGACTTTTTTTTTTCAATTCAATTTGTCGACTTATTATCTCGATAAATCGAGATATTATCTCGATAAATCGGGATATTATCTTGATAAATCGAGGTAATTATCTCGATAAATCGAGTTAATTATCTCGATTTATCGAGATATTATCTCGATAAATCGACTTATTATCTCGATAAATCGAGTTATTTATCTCGATAAATCGACTTATTATCCCGATAAATCGAGATATTATCTCGATAAATCGACCTAATTATCTCGATTTATCGAGATATTATCTCGATAAATCGAGTTATTATCTCGATAAATCGACTTATGTCTTAGGCATTTAAAGTTCAAGTAAAATGGAAATATGTTTAGAGTCACATTATTCATATGTTGAATAGGCTTATATGATCGACCATCAAAACGTTAAATATTGAATAATACTACGGAAGCGTATTAGGGCCACATGAGTTTTTTTAAAATTCAATTTGTCGACTTATTATCTCGATGAATCGAGTTAGTTATCTCGATAAATCGACTTAATATCTGGATAAATCGAGATATTATATTGATAAATCGAGATATTATCTCGATAAATCGAGTTAATTATCTCGATAAATCGAGATAGTATCTCGATAAATCGACTTATAAGACTCAGACATTTAAAGTACAAGTAAAATGAATATGCATCGACCATAATATAGGCGAGCAATACCATTTCGTTGGTTTCCTTGGCAACAATAGGACAAAGAAAATATACTGATCACTCATATTGAAAACTATATGGAGTATATGATTAACTGTCAACATGAATAGCCTGTGTTCAATATGAATAATGTGACTCGAAACATATTTCCATTTTACTTGAACTTTAAATGCCCAGGACATAAGTCGACTCATCGAGATAATAACTCGATTTATCGAGATAATAAGTCGATTTATCGAGATAATATCTCGATTTATCGAGATAATATATCGATTTATCGAGATAACTAACTCGATTTATCGAGATGACTAACATGATTTATCGAGATAATAACTCGATTTATCGAGATAGTAAGTCGATTTATCGAGATATTAAGTCAATTTATCGAGATAATTAACTCCATTAATTAACTCCATTTACCGAGAAACAACTCGATTTATCGAGATAATATCTCGATTTATCGAGATATTAAGTCGATTTATCGAGATAATTAAGTCGATTTATCGAGATAATTAACTCGATTTATCGTGAAAAATAACTCGATTTATCGAGATAAATGACTCGATTTATCGATATAATATCTCGATTTATCGAGATAATAAGTCGATTTATCGAGATATTATCTCGATTTATCGAGATAAGTCGACAAATTGAATTGATAAAAAAACTCATGTGGCCCTAATACGCTTCCGTAGATTAGGGCCAAGCAACTAATTTTTTTTCCGATTTGTCGACTCACGTATCTCGATAAATCGACTTACTATCTCGATAAATCGAGATATTATCTCGATAAATCGAGATATTATCTCGATAAATCGACTTATTATCTCGATAAATCGACTTATTTATCTCGATAAATCGACTTAATATCTCGATAAATCGACTTATTATCTCGATAAATCGAGATATTATCTCGATAAATCAAGTTAATTATCTCGATAAATTGACTTATTATCTCGATAAATCGAGTTAGTTATCTCGATAAATCGAATTAATTATCTCGATAAATCGACTTATTTCTTAAGCATTTAAAGTTTAAGTAAACTGGAAGTATGCTTAGAGTCACATAATTTATATTGAACACTATATTGAGCAGGCTTATATGATCGACCATTATGACGTTAAATATCGAATAATACAGAACAAACTACCGAAATATAAACTATATTGAAGTTATTATATCATATCTCTTCAAACAATGCAACATGTTCATGAATGAAATTGGTATAATTGTTTTTTTTCCAAATTATTTAGCTATTAAACATGGAATGATGTATGTACGTAACGTTACCTGGAACGGCTTCTTCAATTGGATAGTTTGGTTTTATTTCAGTGATTAGTGTAATGACTGTTAAACTCCATACAATTTTCAATATGAGTAATCAGTATATATTCTTTATCCTATCGTTTCCAAGGTAACCAAAGATATGGTATATGGCTTGCCTATTTTACGGTCGATGTATATTCATTTTACTTGTACTTTAAATGTCTGAGCAATAAGTCGATTTATCGAGATACGTAAGTCGATTTATCGAGATATGTAAGTCGATTTATCGAGTTACGTAAGTCGATTTATCGAGTTACGTAAGTCGATATATCGAGTTACGTAAGTCGACAAATAGAAAAAAAAACCTTTTAGTTTGGTGGCCCTAATCCTCTTCCGTAGATTACACTCCAGGTGTATGAAAATCACTGGATTACTTCGTGCTAACTTTATCTTCGACGCTCCTGTAATTAGTACAATTGAATATATAGGGGGGAAATATTGATTTCCAAATCACGCCCGTTACTTTTGGTATCTATATTTCAAAGTTAAATTCTACGTCCTGTATCATATTCATTATCTTTTCGATGTCATTTTCGGAAAATCATTCCATAAAACCGACATATTAAAACAATTCCAACACCAATACATTCATTTTATTTTGGGGTTAGCATGTCACACTTTTGGTCCCCTTTAGCGTATTATGACCCACCGTATTACGGCTGTTCCATCCGGTGTCCCGTCATTTCGGGACATAACCGATTCGGTACAGGTCCCGAAACGACCAGTCACTTCGGGCTCGTGGTTTCGGTCAGGCCTGTACCGAATTGGTCATCTCTATTTCGGTACATGGGCCAAGTCGTTTCGGGACACATGTTATACCGCCAAGAATTTGTGAACGCAGTGGCGCCCACAGGGGTACGCAGTATACGCACGTGCGTATACAAAAAGTTCAGACGACCCCCCCCCCCCCCCACCTCTCCAAAGCCATCGTACTGGTTGTCGTATTGATTGTCTTATCGGACGATTGTACATTATATTTTCCAATGGTCTTCTCCACATCCTCAAAGTTCAGGCTCGATAGAAACTTTGATCATGTTGATGCACAACCGCAATGATGCAAAATACTAGGCCTATATACCGGTAGTATTACTCCACATGTATTACCTTGAATAGGCTGATGTTACATCGGTTGTTCATTGAAAATTTAATTTCATCACACACAAAATTGGACACACAAACAAAAACAAAATCGGATCTAAGACTGTGTTAGGTACCCGCAAAACGCCTAGATTCAACCAGAGAGCATCTAGATCCTGCATGTGTGCGTCCTCTTTTTCAAAGCCTGTGGGCGCCTTTGTGTGAACGTAGTATGATTTGCGAGTAGATCTGCATGAGTGACGTATATTTAAATCTGCATGCAGGCCTACTCTGATTTTTCTAACTTGTTTACACCGGTTTTTGACGATATCTTTGCGATGCTTGTTCATGTTCATAACATAGGCCCTATATGAAGTATAGTGTTACTCTAAATGTAAACGGTGTTGATTTCGTTATATATGACCTCTCTGTTTCTCACATGTTGTATCCTTGACCTAATTCTTTGATTATATGTAAGATAGTTATTTCGGGAGTGAATATTTTCCTGTTTCTTTCTGTAATTAATGTTATTTAAGTTCTACTTTCATTTAGAGATGGTGAGTGTGCGGGTGCCTCAGTGGATGTCGGGACGTCGATCGCCTCGGGTTTGCGCCTCTGCAGTCGGTCCTGGCGTGGGATCGCGGGTTGTTCTCCTCTGTCGTGCTGGCGGTGTTTGGTCGAGTATCCTTTGTTCTGACTTGCACAACAACTATCTAAATGGCGCATAATAACGTACCCGTACCACCGGACAGTGATAAAGATATAAATGTTAATATAGATCAACTAACTGACAATAACCTTACTGATCAACTACTCTCTAATAACTTAAGTGAAACACTTGAACTTCACATCGCGTCCAGATATTGCGACGTTGGCAACATATCTATAGAAGAACAATACGACGAAACTACAAAGCAAAAACATAAATACAATGTACTGCATCTAAATATACAAAGTTTACCTGCAAAATTTGATGATCTAAATCTGTTAATACATGAACTGAGTGACAAATCTATCGAACTAGATTTTCATCTTGTTGTGTGAAACTTTTCTAAATAATTCAAATAGTAACAGATACAACATTCAAGGCTACAATTTAACTTTTAAAAACAGAGACAATTCCAAGAGAGGTGGTGTTGCTATTTATGCTAATGAGAAATACAATATCACTACAATAAACGATATCATGGTTAACAAATCAGGTGTCTTTGAATCTATTTTTATTGAAGCTCGTTTGAATCAATTCCGTATTATTATAGGAGAGATTTACCGTGTACCTAACACAAGTGAACCGCATTCTATTGAACTTTATGAAAAAATAATACACAATCTCCGTAATTACAAGTGTGACATAATTATAGGTACTGACCAGAATTTTGACTATATGAAAATAAACAGACATAATAGTGCGCAAAAACTATTGGAAACATTTGTGACTAATAACTATATACCTACTGCTACTAAACCCACCAGGATTACACATTCGTCGGCGACATTAATCGATAACATATATATATCATTGATAGGCAAATCGAGTAAATCCACAATACCTGATATATTTAACATAAACAACAATCCAGTAAATGACCCTAAAATTATTGCCGAAGAATTTTGTACTTTTTTCACCAATATCGGAGCCGATTATGCTAATAAAATCTGAAATCACATACAACCACTATATGCAGCCACAATCTACTGCCAATATGTTTATGGCTCCAACTGATATTTTTGAAGTTAGTAACCTAATATCCAAGTTAAAGAGTAAAAATAGCTCAGGGCATGACAATATTTCTCCGATATTACTCAAATTCATTAAGGTAGAGATAGCCACACCCCTAACCATATTGATTAATAAATCTCTTAGTACAGGTATTGTTCCGGATTCTTTGAAACTTGCAAAAGTTATTCCTATCTATAAGTCGAAAGAAAAAGATATACTAAATAACTACCGTCCTATTTCTCTCTTACCAACCGCATCTAAAATACTAATCTAATATAAAAATTGTTCATAAAAGGCTCTATACCTTCCTTTGCTCCGAAAATGTGTTCTACCATAGCCAATATGGGTTTCGTCCTAAACATTCCACATCTCATGCTGTTAACGAATTCGTGGATTATACTGTCCAGTCAATTGAAAGTAGAATGAATACCATAGGTGTGTTTCTGGACCTCTCCAAGGCCTTTGATACCATTGATCACACAATCTTATTAAATAAACTTAACTGGTATGGCATACGAGGGAAGGCCTTGGAGTGGTTCAAAAGCTACTTATTGAATCGTAAACAATTTGTTGAATTTAAATCGCATAAATCAGAAACACAAAATATCCCTTGTGGGGTACCACAGGGTTCAGTACTGGGACCCCTATTGTTTATTATATACACCAATGATCTCCCAAACTGTCTTGTTCATTCTAAAGCCATATTATTTGCAGATGATACAACAGTCTATTTAAGTTCTAACAAAATTGATGATTTATACAAAAAGATTAATTATGACCTTGATACCTTAGTTGAATGGTTCCGTGTTAACAAACTATGATTATACTAGTTTGTTAAAGAACAAAAGAAGTATGTCAAGTTATAGAACGATAGCATTTAGCATCGCAAAAATATCAGCGAAAAACTGTGTAAACGAGTTAGAAAAATCAGAGTATAGGATGGTAGGCCTATTATTAACACTAAAGTGAACATCGTTCAATATGCAGTCGGGTGTTTATATGTAGAGCGATTGAGCGTGATTTGTCGTCATTCCGGCGACAAGCACGCTTCCTGCCAACTTTGGAGAAATATTTAAAATACATGTAGGCCTAGTCCGAAGTTTATATAGCAATAGTTTATATCTTGCTCAACTTCAAAACAAATTGCGTATAATTTCTGAAGCGCTATTTAGAATTTCAGAGCACATAAATAGCCTAAATTGGTGACAATTTTCACTTCCAGATTTTCTTCATACAGTACATACAGGTGAACAAAATGAAGGTAGTCGGCTATAGGCCTATATTTGATAATTGCAGTCATTTACTTTCTATTAATAGGCCTATACTCTGATTTTTCTAACTCGTGTACACAGTTTTTCGCTGATATTTTTGCGATGCTAAATGCTATCGTTCTATAACTTGGCATATTTCACCTGGGAGTCAAACGGCCGAATTCTTCAATTATTGCGATAGGAGTCTGAAATTTGGTAGAAAATTGCCGTTTGTCTCCGAGGTGAAGTATGCCAAGTCATAGAACGATACCATTTAGCATCGCAAAGATGTCGTCAAAAACCGGTTTTTAAACAAGTTCGAAAAATCAAAGTAGGCCTATACTTAATTCAGGTTGACCAGTGGATATCGGGGTTGCATATGATTAAATTTGTCCCATAATATGATGAAATTTGTCCTAAACTGGGAATACTGGGAATAAAGCGCCATCATAACTCCTTAAAACGCCATAAAACGCTGGGTTGGTGAAATACATTTTGCCCAGCTGGGAGCCTAGGTTGCGGTATAACATACCCACCCGACTAGGCCCATGTCCCGAGATGGTGACCAATTCGGTACACATCTGCCCGAAACCCTGCTGCATGATAAAACCGAATATTGTGAAAACCCCGACATGGTCGGCTTTTTCATGTGATAAAAGTGACCATGTCGCTTTTTTCACGTGAAATATCCGACCATGTCGCTTTTTTCACGGTTGGTATTTCCGCCGTGAAAAAAGCGACATGCCCGTGAAATACCCGACATTAACTGCGGAGCTATTGAAATAGCTTTTGTTCGTGAAATTCACGACATGCATGACCATATTATCGTCCAATTCATGGACAACGCAATATTGAATCAGGACACAGCGCTGAAATCGAGTGGTAGTGGACGATCTGGCACAACAGGGAGGGGGGGGGGGGGGGGTTATGGTGCGATATATGACCAATACATCGAACGATGTTGGGTGCGTTATGTGCTGCGTTCCATTTAAGTCGTGCAAATGGTGATCATGAGTGAGAAGATACGGTAGTAGCCGCTTAGTAGGCCTACGAGTTCAAAGCATTCCATTGGCAAAACACACAAATTGACATCAAGTGTGTCTGTTTACATTTCCTATTGCAACAATGATTAAATTGGAACGTATTTAGAAGCCAAATAATCCATGATGTGGATATTGCAAGCAGATTAGAATAAAATATTATCCACCAATCACATCAGGCGTGAAAAATGCGACATGGGCGATAATAAGCATTCGACCGTGAGAAACGCGACATACATGGTGTTCGATTTTCTCACATGTCGCGTTTGTCATGCTACAACCCCCAGGTCCCGATGTGACTGGTCGTTTCGGTACCTGTCCAGAATTGGTTATGTATTCTTCCATCCATGCTACAGAGGGAGTATAATAGAACATCTGTACACAAGTGCAACCATCCGGCTTGGTCACATGGTCGTGGGCTACCATAGACTGATAGATGGGTATTAATATTTGTATAAAAATGATGATGACAGCAAGGAATTAATGTGTAAGTTTTCTACTAACGTTATTCACGTGTGTTCAAAGACCTACGTACATTTTTGGGCTTATACATTCGTGAGCTAAGTAATAATACAACAACATCATTTGAATCATGAATGACAACGCCAGTAAGCTACAATATTGTAGGGTGGTCATCGCCTTACCGTATTGACGCGCATAGAGGCGCATGCGCCTATAAGCGGATTTTCGCATTTTGAGAGACGTTTTGAAAAATATTTTTATTGACATAGAGGCACATGCGCCTATATCCGGATATAAGCACACCCCAATATCGTCATATAGGTCCCGCCCGGTTTGTCCGGGACACCACCATTAATATCACCTCCTTATTATATTAGCATGACAACACTCCGCTAGGCGGCGCGCGCAAGCAGTTTTTCGCGGGAGCGAAAAAAGTGAAGCTCGTTGAACCCGGTTTGGGTGGGGTCATGTTACGGTCATTTTCGACCAATCAGAAAGTCTTTTACACAGCATAGTTGGTATGTATGGAAAGGTTAGACATCGGCCTAGGTGACAAGAGCCCTCGTTTTGAGATCTGACCCACTTTCGGAGGTGAAAGTTCAGCTCAAGGTTTTTTTTCACTCCAAAAAACAAGTTAAAACTTCCTGTCGCCGATCATACATGGTTTAATTTGTGAATTCATGTTTTTTCTTTCATAATATAACGATATTTCAACCATAAACCCCCGTACTGCTTGGGAAATTGCTTCAAAATGAAGGGCCTGTCGTGTTTCATCTGCACTTCCGCCATGTGTTTAGTATTGGTTGGCACTTGAAGCCCCTATTATCGCCCATGTAAACAAGCTTGGCTATCCTTTTTTGGAGACATCAGAGAAAATTCTATTTTGGGCATATCTCGTAAGATTTTTTTTATTGACCTTTGATAACATTACAGTAAAGGAGTACCTTGGGCATTTTGCTACAAATAAAACAATTTTTTGTGACTAGAATTTTGTCAGAAATGGCTTCAGTGATCATTTGTTCTACTTCTAATGGCCTGATGAGGGCAAATTTGACAACTTTGGGCACAGTGATCACCACCAACGTCATATATTTTTAATGTGTATGATGTTGCAATGTGTAAAGTAATTAATATTGAATATTTTCAAGCCCTGAAATATGTATTATCACGTTTTGTTTGCGTGTAAACAGCGAGCTTCACTTTTTTGGACTTTTCCCTAATTTTTGTCTTCATAAGGACCTAACGGTACCCCTCTTTGAAATGCTCTAGCACCTTTGCATCAATACCTACGGTCAATTTTGTTACATATTTGTTTTCCTGAAGCTTCAAGCTTTCTTTTGGTGTATTGTATGACCATGTAGACCCAATATTTCAGAAAGGTGTTGTCATGCTAATTATATATCAGGTGGTTATTTTATTCCTTGCGAAGCCATTTCAGCAAATATTGTGTGAAATTGCATATCCGGAAATGGCCTCTGTGTTCAACACCGACTACCTAAATTATTGTCGCTTACAGTGGATGTACTATGATAATCTTTGTTTAGGTCCCGCGGCAATGTTAACTATTGACATTTCATACATAAGCGGGACCTATATAACGACTATCTATAGTGGGCCGATTATACAACTAACATGCCTTAGTTCGTTCAGTTACCCTTGAAAGTAAAGAGGGCGACGAAGTTGATGGGGTTAGAGTGAAAAATGGGGTGTAGTTTTTTTGGGGATGAACGTCTCATTCACGAAATATGCCAAAAATGACACAATGCGGGACCTATATAACGACTATCTATAGTGAGTCCACTATATAAATAACACGCCTTAATTCGTTCAGTTACCCTTGAAACTAAAGAGGGCGACGAAGTTGATGGGGTTAGAGTAAAAAATGGGGTGTAGTTTTTTGGGGGATGAACGCATCATTCACGAAATAAGTAATAAATGACACAATGCGGGACCTATATAACGACTATCTATATTGAGTCCACTATATAAATAACATGCCTTAGTTCGTTCAGTTACCCTTGAAACTAAAGAGGGCGACGAAGTTGATGGGGTTAGAGTGAAAAATGGGGTGTAGTTTTTTGGGGGATGAACGTCTCATTCACGAAATAAGGAATAAATGACACAATGCGGGACCTATATAACGACTATATATAGTGAGGCCAGTATAGAACAAACAATGCTTAATTCATTCAGTTACCCTTGAAACTAAAGAGGGCAACGAAGTTGATGGGGTTAGAGTAAAAAATGGGGTGTGGTTTTTTGGGGGGATGAACGTCTCATTCACGAAATAAGCAATAAATGACACAAAGCGGGACCTATATAACGACTATCTAATTGGAGCGGTCATGAGGTGTATTAGGCCGATACGGATCATTGGTCATTGTGGGGGGGGGGGGGGGGGGTCCAACACTATGGTAACATTGGTGCAATGTTCAATAGTGAGCGGGACTGCATTCAGTATTGATTTTTTACGCATTGCCATAAATTTTCATTGCTCATTGTTAGTTCAGATGGCATAACACGATCCAATACCCGCAAGCGCTTACTCTTCGCGTAATGGGCGCAATTACGCTATGCTGCCCTGTGACATAACTCGGTATTATTGTGTGTGGGCTGCTTATTTCGTTCGTATACGTTCAACTTCCTCTTATAACATGTGGTCAGTGTTATGAAGTAATCCATATACTAGTATATTTTTGGTGTTTCGCAGTTTTGGCGTCGCGCCCACTAGTTGTACAGTTGTCAGGTTGTTGAAAACATATAAATTGTGCGTTATGGACTTTGTTAGAGGGGCCTGGGAAACAGGTCCCGCGGGACCTATATCACGAGAATGCCATATTCACATTCAGGCGCACCCTAATATTCACAGAGAGGCATATCCCAATATTCACATACAGGTGCACGCCAGGTTTCAATTGGTCCTGTGTTATAGGCTACTTATTGGTCCAGTGTTTATAAATGTTACTAGCTAAAAAAAATCCTGTTACGGGTATATATATCACATGAAAAAACCTTGTTAATGTTTCACGATATCACCACGTACATGACCTATTGAAAACAATGGAGGACAAGGTGTTTTTACGGAGATGGATTAAGTGGAAGGTGTTGCATATCATGTTGTGTTGGGAGTCATTAAGGTGGAGGGAGATGTCGACCCTGTAGTATACTGAATGGACATGTGACTGGACATATGTTTACGCACACCTATTGGCCTTTTTCTTAACATGAAGCTTGCCCACTACGGTCTTCTACGGGGCCTTCTACGGTAGACATGAAGCCCCTACCCTCACTTCACTATGCAGTATAGATCTAGCAACAAACAAGCTCGAGTTCGATATGACGACGTGTGCTTTAATTTTCTTTCAAGAAAGGGAACAATACACACGTTGCGTGGTTTTGACTACTCCGATATATAGGCGCATGCGCCTCTAACTGGATAATAGTTTTTGGGTGGCGAAAATGTCAACTGCTTCACATACTGGCGCATGCGCCTCTATCCGGATATAGGCGCATGCTCACTTATAGGCGCATGCGCCTCTATGCGCGTCAATACGGTAAAGTCGTAGTAGCAAGGTACCATTATAGGGATTTATTCCTGTTCAGATAAAGACATATTTGTGGAATTCTAGTTATGAAAAAAGATGTTCACGGTAATTGGTAGTAACAGCGACATGTAATAGAGTATATTGAGCCAGTATACGTGAGTTCGGAAATGTTTTCAGGTCAGGTCAGTGGAATTGGGTCAGGGTCAATTGGTATAAACATAGCCCAATTCATGCTGTCACGCTAGATCTACCTTTGTCGAGTCACTGTCACCAACACATTACTCGACTATATACTTGGTTCACTTCGAGTTCACCACGTCACTCGCTTTTGAACATGGCGCATACGAACGTTTTTGTTTATACCACTTGACCTGACCTAGTAACATTTCCGAAATGGTTTAGTATACATGTAATCGCCTTCTCATGCCGATGAAAAAACTAGCTTCGGCAGTTTCTGTAATTGTGACGTCATTTGACGCAGAATGTACTGCTCGCCAAAAACGTAAAATACGTAATATGGTGGCCAGCTCAAAGATGGAAAATCACTCCAAAGTGCATTCGGATCAAAACACCCGGGGTAAATGGTTGCGTGCGTACTATATTGAATGCTAAGCAAAGTCCCGGATGTGTACGCACTCAAAACACAAGGTAAGAAGGAATCGTAGGTGATTTTCTTGTTGTGTTTCACCCACGAGAGTCTATTCAGAGGGAATCAAAGACACAAGTACCTGGATTCGATGTCAATTGTCACAAGCTCACTAACTATTAAGCAGTTTGGGGTTCTTTCACTGCTAGCATTGTGTAATTTGGTGTACAGGTACCCCTATTATCGCCCCGATCGAAAGTTACAGTCCCTCACTGTCGTCCAAATTCCCAGTGTATTAACCAGTATCATCACAATTCGGTCAAAAAATAAGCAGTGCTTTAGTGTATGATGAAATATTCAGTCAAAACTTGGGATTTGCCAGTAGATTGACAATTTTCGCCAATGTACGCAGTCAATGATTTATGTATGCACGTAATGCACAATGAAAATACACACGATACATAGAATTAAACATTTGCGCCCCAATCTACCAAACACCAAACCACCGCTGTATGTTATCTTTTGAAAATTATCTTTTGAATAAACAAGTGACGTACTACTTACTGGGAGGAGATGGGGTGCTTGGATGCCAGATTAGTCAACAAATATTCACAACACAATGTGGTATGTGAATTCCCATCACATTAGGCATTGCATTCATAACGGCTATTATGCAACATCGTATTAAAGTGATTTGACATCGCAGATCACCATTTTGATGTTGCCAGGGCGCATTCGAAGAGGGAGGAGGTCCACATAAAAGTGGTATCTCTTATCGTCAGGGATATGTGGCTAATAAAACGATGGCAACCAACATGTACGATAGTAGTATGAATAGCTGTAAATGTAGTTAGACTGTCAATGTCATATATGAAGGAGGTTAGGGCTATGTCAAATTTGTTGCACGGTGCCTCTGAAGCCCCCGAATGACGGATAAAGTTTCCTATTTTATATGAACCCTACTATAGAGTTTTTAGGTTACCGGACCTATGGTCCGATAACCTATTGGCATGGCGTTTCGTCCGGCATCCGTCGTCGTCCTTCGTCGTCCACATTTTTATCTTTTTTGTTTACCGGCGAATTCTTCTGAAATTTTGCAAAAAATACTTAAAAATTAGACGTCAAGGCCTAAAGGCCTTGGAGGCATTTCAGGGTGAAGCTATTGATGAAAATGAAAAATGCCGACTCGGTGAAACATTTTCAGGTCAAGTCAAAGTTCATCCCTGATACCCCTCAGATATGCTTGTTTAGGACCACGAGTCCGAAAATAATTTCCGTTTCGCTCTACGATGCACAGTTTCCGAAATATCGACGAAAATGAAAAATGACGACTCGGCAAAAAAATTTCAGGTCAAGGTCAAAGTTTATCTCTAGTACCCCTCAGATATGTTTGTATAGGGCCACAAGTCCAAAATTAATGCCTGTTACGCTCTACGATGCACCGTTTCTGAGATATCGATGAAAACGAAAAATGCCGACTTCGCGAAAAAATTTAAGGTCAAAGTCAAAGTTCATTCCTGGTACCCCTTAGATATGATTGCCTAGGGCCATGAGTCCGAAAATAACGTCCGTTTCGCTCTACGACGCACCGTTTCCGAGATATCGACGAAAACGAAAAATGCCGACTCAGCGAAAAGGTCAAGGTCAAAGGTCATCCATAATACTCTATATACATGTTTGTCTAGGGCGACGAGTCTGAAAATAACATCCGTTTCGCTCTATGACGCACCAATTCCGAGATATCGAGGAAAACGAAAAATGCCGACTCAGCGAAAAAATTTTAGGTCAAGGTCAAAGGTCACCCATAATACTCTATATACATGTTTGTCTAGGGCGATGAGTCCGAAAATAACATCCGTTTCGCTCTACGACGCACCATTTCCGAGATATCGACGAAAACGAAAAATGCCGACTCAGCGAAAAAATTTAAGGTCAAGGTCAAAGGTCATCCATAATACCCTTAAGACATGTTTGTCTATGGCGACGAGTCCGAAAATAACGTCCGTTTCACTCTACGACGCACCGTTTCCGAGATATCGATGAAAACGAAAAATGCCGACTCAGCGAAACAATTTAAGGTCAAGGTCAAAGGTCATCCATAATACCCCTTAGACATGTTTGTCTAGGATGACAAGTCCGAAAATAACGTCCGTTTCGCTCTACGACGCACCGTTTCCGAGATATGCATGAGAGCCTCAAGGATGACTCAGCTAAAATTATTTCGAGCCCTAGGTCAAAGGTCGTTTGACGAATCGGCCTCAAAATCAATAGGCTTCTTACCTGCTGAAAAAAAAAAAAAAGAAAAAAAAAAATTCTGACAAAACCATAAAGGCATTTCTGCTGAAATGCCTTAATAATTCAAGAAGGAGGTATTTTTTAGTTTTATGATTTTCGCTTTTTTAGGTTACCGGACCTATGGTCCGATAACCTATTGCCGTCACGTTGCGTCCGTCGTCCGTCCGTCGTCTGGCGTCCGTCGTCCGTCCACAGCTGTATCTTTAAAGTTTACAGGCGGATTTTTCTGAAATTTTGCACAAAAATGCCTAAAAATATTTCAAGAGGGGGTTTTTTTTTAGTTTTTTGATTTTCGCATTTTTCTCAAAATGGCGGCCATTTTTGACGAAAAATGGCCAATTTTGGACTTTGGCGGCCATTTTCTCAAAAACTGTCTGATCAGTTTTGAGATTTTTGTTTCAAAAGATTCCCCTTATGTACCTTTATGATGTGTATAAGTTTTGTTGCCCTTGAATCGCCGGTCTCCGTGTGGCGGCCATTTTGAATTTTTGACGGGTCGGCGAAAAAATTTTTTTTTGCCCCAAATCGCGTTACTATCCATTTCGGGCCATTTCTAGGCCAAAAAAAATTTTTCACCCTTTGAAAAAAATTTTGGACTTGGAAAATTTTCGGCACCTTTTTCCTTCATAATGGGAGCTGCCCGGACTGTACTCATAGAACGCTTAAAGATAGAGCTTAGATATTGGCACTTTCAAATGGGAAGTCATATATGGCGACTTGTGTGGTGACCTTGAATTTTACCTTGGATGACCTTGAAAGGTCAAAATAGCCATTTTTGGGTCGAAAAATGCCCAAATTTGCAGCTTTTCTGTCTTTTCTCGAAAACTGTCTGATCAGTTTTGAGATTTTCGTTTCAGAAGATTCCCTCTATGTACCTTTATGATGTGTATAAGTTTTGTTGCCCTTGAATCGCTGGTCTCCGTGTGGCGGCCATTTTGAATTTTTGACGGGTCGACGAATTTTTTTGCCCCAAATTGCGTTACTATCCATTTTGGGCCATTTCTAGGCAAAAAAATTTTTTTCACCCTTTGAAAAAAATTTGGGAAAAAAATATGAAGACTTGTGTGGTGACCTTGAATTTGACCTTGGATGACCTTGAAATGTCAAAACAGCCATTTTTGAGTCGAAAAATGCCCAAATTTGCACCTTGTTTGTCTTTAATCGAAAACTGTCTGATCACTTTTGAGATTTTTATTTCAAAACATAGTGGTTTTCGACATGACGTGTATAAATATGTATATAGTGTATAAAGTGCCTTGAATTGCTCAAAAGGCTAGAAATTTAGGCTGAATAGGCCCCAAATTTAATTTTTGGTCGTTTTCCTTCAAATTTATCTGATCAGTTTTGAGATTTTTGTTATAAAACATGCTAATTGGGGTCCCTGACATTGTGTATAAAGATGGAGTGCTTTGAATTGCTTAAAAGGCCCCTTGAGTGTGTAAATTGGCCTCTACAGCCAAAAAATGTTTGTAGGTATAGCTGGAATTGGAAGTCATATACATGTATACCACATATATATGTGGCTTTTTTGGGTGACGTTGAACTTGACGTCAGATGACATTGAGTGCTATATCTCAGTGTCACGTCCAACAAGAAATGTGTAAATTTCGTTTATAGACAAAAGACTTGTAGATAGACCTTGTATTTGTATTTTGAACATACATGAATACAAGGTTATATGCTGCACACTTAATGATGACATTGAAGTTTACGAAGATGATTGGTTTATCTTAACGTCATATCTCACCTGTCCTGTTTCAACTGAAGTTGTCCGGTAACCTATCTTAGCCCTTGGGCTAATTTTTTTCTTTTTGATAAATAACACTCCTCATATGTACTCCTATGATGTCTATAAATTTCGTTGCGCTTGAATCGCTCGAAGTGGGCCATTTTGGCCCAAACTCGGCTCAAATGGGACTTTCCCATGTTAAATTCTCCTATGCTTTATAATGGGACACATTATGCCTAATATCTCACTTGATATTGAGATTAGAGACTAGGAATCAATTGTGGACCTATAGGAAATGATATATGCTGAATATTCTCGTGACCTTGAATTTGACCTCTGACCTCACTTTCAAGGTCAGAGCACAAAATGGCTTATATCTCGCTTATTATCGACTCTACAGCTTAGGAATCAATTGTGGACATATAGGAAATGATATATTCTGAATATTCTCGTGACCTTGAATTTGACCTCTGACCTCAGTTTCAAGGTCAGAGCACAAAATGGCTTATATCTCACTTATTATCGCCTCTACAGCTTAGGAATCAATTGTGGGCATATAGGAAATGATATATGCTGAATATTCTGATGACCTTGAATTTGACCTTCGACCTCATTTTCAAGGTCACAGGACAAAATGGCTAATATCTCACTTGCTATCGACTTTACAGCTTAGCAATCAATTATGAACATATAGGAAATGATATATGCTGAATATTGTCATGACCTTGAATTTGACCCTGACCTCATTTCCAAGGTCACAGGACAAAATTGCTAATATCTCACTTATTATCGACTTTACAGTTTAGGAATCACTTGTGAACATATAGGAAATGATATATGCTGAATATTTTCATGACCTTGAATTTGACCCTGACCTCATTTCCAAGGTCACAGGACAAAATTGCTAATATCTCGCTTATTATCGACTTTACAGCTTAGGAATCAATTGTGAACATATAGGAAATGATATATGCTGAATATTCTCATGACCTTGAATTTGACCTTTGACCTAATTTTCAAGGTTACAGGACAAATTGGCCAATATCTTGCTTATTAGCGACTTTACAGCTTAGGAATCAATTGTGAACATATAGGAAATGATATATGCTGAAAATTCTCGTGACCTTGAATTTGACCTTTGACCTCATTTTCAAGGTCACAGGACAAAATGGCCAATATCTTGCTTATCAGCGACTTAACAGCTTAGAAATCAATTGTGAACATATAGGAAATGATATATGCTGAAAATTCTCATGACCTTGAATTTGACCTTTGACCTCATTTTGAAGGTCACATGACAAAATGGCTAAGATCTCGCTTATTATCGACTTTACAGCTTAGGAATCAATTGTGAACATATAGGAAATGATATACGCAGAATATTCTCATGACCTTGAATTTGACCTTTGACCTCATTTCCAAGGTCACAGGACAAAATTGCTGATATCTCGCTTATTATCGACTTTACAGCTTAGGAATCAATTGTGAACATATGGGAAATCATATATGCTGAATATTCTCGTGACCTTGAATTTGACCTTTGACCTCATTTTCAAGGTCACAGGACAAAATGGCCAATATCTTGCTTATTAGTGACTTTACAGCTTAGGAATCAATTGTGAACATATAGGAAATGATATATGCTGAAAATGCTCATGACCTTGAATTTGACCTTTGACCTATTTTCAAGGTCACAGGACAAAATGGCCAATATCTTGCTTATTAGCGACTTTACAGCTTAGGAATCAATTGTGAACATTTAGGAAATGATATATATGCTGAAAATGCTCATGACCTTGAATTTGACCTTTGACCTATTTTCAAGGTCACAGGACAAAATGGCCAATATCTTGCTTATTAGCAACTTTACAGCTTAGGAATCAATTGTGAACATATAGGAAATGATATATGCTGAAAATGCTCGTGACCTTGAATTTGACCTTTGACCTATTTTCAAGGTCACAGGACAAAATGGCCAATATCTTGCTTATTAGCGACTTTACAGCTTAGGAATTAATTGTGAACATATAGGAAATGATATATGCTGAAAATTCTCATGACCTTGAATTTGACCTTTGACCTCATTTTCAAGGTCAACAAGACAAAATGGCTAATATCTTGCTTATTATCGGCTTTACAGCTTAGGAATCAATTGTGAACATATAGGAAATGATATATTCTGAATATTTTAATGATATTGAATTTGACCTTTGACCTAAATTTCAAGGTCAGTCATTTTATTTTCAAAGTCAGATTACAAAATGGCTTATATCTCGCTTATTATCAAATTTACAGCTTAGGGGTCCATAGTGAACATATAGGAAATGATGTATGCTGAATAGTTTGGTGATCTAGAATTTAACCTTTGATCCCATTTTCACGGTTAGAGATATGGCGATTTCAGTGGTCACCTTGAATTTGACTTTCAACTTTCTCGGCTTAACTCTGTATATTTCTCCGGTAACCTTACTAGCCCATTGGGCTAATTTTTTAAAATGGCGGCCGTTTTCGACGAAAAATGCCTGATTTTGGACTTTGGCGGCCATTTTCTCAAAATCTGTTCAGAAACTTTTTAGGTTACCGGACCTATGGTCCGATAACCTATTGGCATGGCGTTGCGTCCGTCGTCGTCGTCGTCCGTCGTCGTCCACATTTTTATCTTTTTTGTTTACGGGCGAATTTTTCTGAAATTTTGCACAAAAATACTTAAAAATAATTCAAGAAGGAGGTATTTTTTAGTTTTTCTGATTTTTGCATTTTTTAGGTTACCGGACCTATGGTCCGATAACCTATTGGCATGGCGTTGCGTCCGTCGTCCGTCGTCGTCCGTCGTCGTGCACATTGTTATCTTTTTTGTTTACAGGCGAATTTTTCTGAAATTTTGCAGAAAAATACTTAAAAATAATTCAAGAAGGAGGTATTTTTTAGTTTTTTGATTTTCGCATTTTTTTCAAAATGGCGGCCGTTTTCCTGAAAAATGCCTGATTTTGGACTTTTCTCATTTTCTCAAAATCTGTTCAGTAACTTTTTTTCTTTTTGATACATAAGACTCCTCATATGTACTTCTATGATGTCTATAAATTTCGTAGCGCTTGAATCGCTCGAAGTGGGCCATTTTGGCCCAAACTCGGCCCAAATGGGACTTTCCCATGTTAAATTCTCCTATGCTTTATAATGGGACACATTATGCCTAATATCTCACTTGATATTGAGATTAGAGACTAGGAATCAATTGTGAACATATAGGAAATGATATATGCTGAATATTCTCGTGACCTTGAATTTGACCTCTGACCTCAGTTTCAAGGTCAGAGCACAAAATGGCTTATATCTCGCTTATTATCGACTCTACAGCTTAGGAATCAATTGTGGACATATAGGAAATAATATATGCTGAATATTCTCGTGACCTTGAATTTGACCTCTGACCTCAGTTTCAAGGTCAGAGCACAAAATGGCTTATATATCGTTTATTATCGACTCTACAGCTTAGGAATCAATTGTGAACATATAGGAAATGATATATACTGAATATTCTGATGACCTTGAATTTGACCTTCGAACTCATTTTCAAGGTCACAGGACAAAATGGCTAATATCTTGCTTATTAGCTACTTTACAGCTTAGGAATCAATTGTGAACATATAGGAAATGATATATGCTGAAAATTCTCATGACCTTGAATTTGACTTTTGACCTCATTTTCAAGGTCACATGACAAAATGGCTAATATCTCGCTTATTATTGACTTTACAGCTTAAGAATCAATTGTGAACATAATAGGAAATGATATATGCTGAAAATTCTCATGACCCTGAATTTGACCTTTGACCTCATTTTCAAGGTCACATGACAAAATGGCTAATATCTTGCTTATTATCGACTTTACAGCTTAGGAATCAATTGTGAACATATAGGAAATGATATATGCTGAATATTCTCGGAACCTTGAATTTGACCTCTGACCTCATTTTCAAGGTCACAGGACAAACTGTCTCATATTTGCTCCTCTATTGACTGTATGGCTTGGGAATCAATTGTGGACATGATATAGAAAATGATATACATTGAATATTTTGAT
Organism: Terebella lapidaria; assembly: GCA_949152475.1. Classification (NCBI taxonomy): domain Eukaryota; kingdom Metazoa; phylum Annelida; class Polychaeta; order Terebellida; family Terebellidae; genus Terebella; species Terebella lapidaria. The sequence continues at coordinate 42,818,969 of OX424561.1, read as the reverse complement.
GACCTTGAATTCGACCTTTGCCCCTTCATTCTCAAGGCCACAGCACAAAATTGCTAATATCTCTCTGATTATTGAATTTACAGCTTAGCAATCAACTGTGGACATGATATATGCTTAATGTTATATATGCTGAATATTCTCTTGACCTTGAATTCAACCAGTGACCTGGCTAACATCCAAGATATTAAATATTGTCCAGTAACTTATTTTCGGCCCTTGGCCTAATTTTTTTTCTTATTGATGAAAACACTCCTCATATGTACTCCTGTGACATGTATAAATTTCGTTGCGCTTGAATCGCTTGAAGTGGGCCATTCAGGGCCCAAACTCGGCCCAAATGTGACTTTCCCATGTTAAATTTTCCTATGCTTTATAATGGGACACATTAAGCCTAATATCTCACTTAATATTGAGATTAGAGACTAGGAATCAATTGTGGACATATAGGAAATGATATATGCTGAATATTGTCGTGACCTTGAATTTGACCTCTGACCTTGGTTTCAAGGTCAGAGCGGCCGTTTTCGTCGAAAAATGGCCAATTTTGGACTTCGACGGTCGTTTTCTCAAAATCTGTTCAGTAACTTTTTTTTCTTATTGATGAAAAACACTCCTCATATGTACTCCTGTGACATGTATAAATTTCGTTGCGCTTGAATCGCTTGAAGTGGGCCATTCAGGGCCCAAACTCGGCCCAAATGTGACTTTCCCATGTTAAATTTTCCTATGCTTTATAATGGGACACATTAAGCCTAATATCTCACTTAATATTGAAATTAGAGACTAGGAATGAATTGTGGACATATAGGAAATGATATATGCTGAATATTCTCGTGACCTTGAATTTGACCTTTGACCTCATTTTCAAGGTCACAGGACAAAATGACTAATATCTCGCTTATTATCGACTTTACAGCTTAGGAATCAATTGTGAACATATAGGAAACGATATATGCTGAATATTCTCGTGACCTTGAATTTGACCTTTGACCTCATTTTCAAGGTCACATAACAAAATGGCTAATATCTCGCTTATTATCGACTTCACAGTTTAGGAATCAATTGTGAACATATAGGAAAGGATATATGCTGAATATTTTCGTGACCTTGAATTTGACCTTTGACCTCATTTCCAAGGTCACAGGACAAAGTTGCTAATATCTCGCTTATTATCGACTTTACAGCTTAGGAATCAATTGTGAACATATAGGAAATGATATATGCTGAATATTCTCGTGACCTTGAATTTGACCTTTGACCTCAGTTTCAAGGTCACAGGACAAAATGACTAATATCTCGCTTATTATCGACTTTACGGCTTAGGAATCAATTGTGAACATATAGGAAATGATATATGCTGAATATTCTCGTGACCTTGAATTTGCCCTTTGACCTCATTTTCAAGGTCACATAACAAAATGGCTAATATCTCGCTTATTATCGACTTTACAGTTTAGGAATCAATTGTGAGCATATAGGAAAGGATATATGCTGAATATTTTCGTGACCTTGAATTTGACCTTTGACCTCATTTCCAAGGTCACAGGACAAAGTTGCTAATATCTCGCTTATTATCGACTTTACAGCTTAGGAATCAATTGTGAACATATAGGAAATGATATATGCTGAATATTCTCGTGACCTTGAATTTGACCTTTGACCTCATTTTCAAGGTCACAGGACAAAATTGCCAATATCTTGCTTATTAGCGACTTGACAGCTTAGGAATCAATTGTGAACATATAGCAAATGATATATGCTGAAAATTCTCATGACCTTGAATTTGACCTTTGACCTCATTTTCAAGGTCACAGGACAAAATTGCCAATATCTTGCTTATTATCTACTTTACAGCTTAGGAATCAATTGTGAACATATAGGAAATGATATATGCTGAAAATTCTCATGACCTTGAATTTGACTTTTGACCTCATTTTCAAGGTCACATGACAAAATGGCTAATATCTCGTTTATTATAGACTTTACACCCTAGGAATCAATTGTGAACATATAGGAAATGATATATGCTGAAAATTCTCATGACCCTGAATTTGACCTTTGACCTCATTTTCAAGGTCACATGACAAAATGGCTAATATCTTGCTTATTATCGACTTTACAGCTTAGGAATTAATTGTGAACATATAGGAAATGATATATGCTGAATATTCTCATGACTTTGAATTTGACCTTTGACCTCATTTCCAAGGTCACAGGACAAAATTGCTAATATCTCGCTTATTATCGACTTTACAGCTTAATAATCAGTTGTGAACATACAGGAAATGATATATGCTGAATATTCTCGTGATCTTAAATTTGACCTTTGACCTCATTTTCAAGGTCACAGGGCAAAATGGCCAATATCTTGCTTATTAGCGACTTTACAGCTTAGGAATCAATTGTGAACATATAGGAAATGATATATGCTGAATATTCTAGTGACCTTGAATTTGACTTTTGACCTCATTTTCAAGGTCAACAGGACAAAATGGCCAATATCTTGCTTATTAGCGACTTTACAGCTTTGGAATCAATTGTGAACATATAGGAAATGATATATGCTGAAAATTCTCATGACCTTGAATTTGACCTTTGACCTCATTTTCAAAGTCACATGACAAAATGGCTAATATCTCGCTTATTATCGACTTTACAGCTTAGGAATCAATTGTGAACATATAGGAAATGATATATGCTGAATATACTCATGACCTTGAATTTGACCTTTGACCTCATTTCCAAGGTCACAGGACAAAATTGCTAATATCTCGCTTATTATCGACTTTACAGCTTAGGAATCAATTGTGAACATATAGGAAATGATATATGCTGAATATTCGCGTGACCTTGAATTTGACCTTTGACCTCATTTCCAAGATCACAGGACAAAATTGCTAATATCTCGCTTATTATCGACTTTACAGCTTAGGAATCAATTGTGAACATATAGGAAATGATATATGCTGAGTATTCTCGTGACCTTTAATTTGACCTTTGACCTCATTTTCAAGGTCACAGGACAAAATGGCCAATATCTTGCTTCTTAGCGACTTTACAGCTTAGGAATCAATTGTGAACATATAGGAAATGATATATGCTGAATATTCTAGTGACCTTGAATTTGACTTGACCTCATTTTCAAGCTCAACAGGACAAAATGGCCAATATCTTGCTTATTAGCGACTTTACAGCTTAGGAATCAATTGTGAACATATAGGAAATGATATATGCTGAAAATTTCACAGGACAAAATTGCTAATATCTCGCTTATTATCGACTTTACAGCTTAGGAATCAATTGTGAACATATAGGAAATGATATATGCTGAATATTCTCGTGACCTTGAATTTGACCTTTGACCTCATTTTCAAGGTCACATGACAAAATGGCCAATATCTTGCTTATTAGCGACTTTACAGCTTAGGAATCAATTGTGAACATATAGGAAATGATATATGCTGAATATTCTAGTGACTTTGAATTCGACTTTTGACCTCATTTTCAAGGTCAACAGGACAAAATGGCCAATATCTTGTTTATTAGCGACTTTACAGCTTAGGAATCAATTGTGAACATATAGGAAATGATATATGCTGAAAATTCTCATGACCTTGAATTTGACCTCTGACCTCATTTTCAAGGTCACATGACAAAATGGCTAATATCTCGCTTATTATCGACTTTACAGCTTAGGAATCAATTGTGAACATATAGGAAATGATATATGCTGAATATACTCATGACCTTGAATTTGACCTTTGACCTCATTTCCAAGGTCACAGGACAAAATTGCTAATATCTCGCTTATTATCGACTTTACAGCTTAGGAATCAATTGTGAACATATAGGAAATGATATATGCTGAATATTCTCGTGACCTTGAATTTGATCTTTGACCTCATTTCCAAGGTCACAGGACAAAATTGCTAATATCTCGCTTATTATCGACTTTACAGCTAAGGAATCAATTGTGAACATATAGGAAATGATATATGCTGAATATTCTCGTGACCTTGAATTTGACTTTTGACCTCATTTTCAAGGTCACAGGACAAAATGGCCAATATCTTGCTTCTTAGCGACTTTACAGCTTAGGAATCAATTGTGAACATATAGGAAATGATATATGCTGAATATTCTAATATCAAAAAAAGATTCCTCTTATTCCTCTTAAAAAGATTCCTCTTATATACCTCTGTGACGTGTATAAGTTTTGTTGCCCTTGAATCGCCGATCTCAGTGTGGCGGCCATTTTGAATTTTTGACGAGTCGGCGAAAAAATTTTCTTCGCCCCAAATCGCATTACTATCCATTTTGGGCCATTTCTAGGCAAAAAAAATTTTCACCCTTTGAAAAAACTTTTGGACTTAGAAAATTTTCAGCACTTTTTTCCTTCATAATGGGAGCTGTCAGGACTGTACTCATAGAACGCTTGAAGATAGAGCTTAGAAATTGGCACTTTCAAATGGGAAGTCATATATGGCGACTTGTGTGGTGACCTTGAATTTGACCTTCGATGACCTTGAAAGGTCAAAACAGCCATTTTGGGGTCAAAAAATGCCCAGATTTGCCTCTGTAGATGAAATGCTTGCAGATAGAGCTCATGTTTGCATTATGAACATATAGGAAGACATATATGGCACAACTAATGATGACCTTGAACTTAACGTCAGATGACCTTGAGTGCCAAATGTCTGACTTGGAATGTGTAAATTGACCTGAGCGGCCTAAACGATTCCACCCAACATATAGAATATCAAATGCTGCACACATACATGTAATGGTTACATCGAAGTTCATACGGATGACCTTGATTGGTAAATCCCAAGGTCATATGTTTACACTGCGAACCTTGATTGGTAAATCTCAAGGTCTGTTACCTGCCAATGCTGCCATGACCAAACCAAAATTGTCCGGTAACCTATCTTAGCCTTTGGGCTAATTTTAGTTTTTTGATTTTCGCCTTTTTAGGTTACCGGACCTTTGGTCCGATAACCTATTGCCATGGCGTTGCGTCCGGCGTCCGTCGTCCGTCCGTCCGTCCGTTCACATTTTTATCTTTAAAGTTTATGATGGAATATTTCTGAAATTTTGCACAAAAATACCTAAAAATATTTCCAGGAAAGGTTTTTTAGGTTACCGGACCTATGGTCCGTAACCTATTGGCATGGCGATGCGTCCGGCGTCGTCGTCGTCCGTTAACAATTTTATCTTTAAAGTTTACGATCGAATTTTTCTGAAATTTTGCACAAAAATGCCTAAAAATATTTCGAGAGGGAGGTATTTTTTAGTTTTTTGATTTACGCATTTTTTTCAAAATGGCGGCCGTTTTCGACGAAAAATGCCTGATTTTGGACTTTGGCGGCCATTTTCTCAAAATCTGTTCAGTAACTTTTTTTAGGTTACCGGACCTTTGGTCCGATAACCTATTGGCATGGCGTTGCGTCCGTCCGTCCGTCCGTCCGTCCGTCCGTCCGTCCGTCCGTCCGTCCGTCCGTCTAGCCGTCCGTCCGTCCGTCCGTCCGTCCGTCCGGCGTTAACATTTTTATCTTTAAAGTTAACGATCGAATCTTTCTGAAATTTTGCACAAAAATGCCTAAAAATATTTTGAGAAGGAGGTATTTTTTTGTTTTTTGATTTTCGCATTTTTTTTAAAATGGCGGCCGTTTTTGTCGAAAAACGCTCAATTTTGGACTTTGACGGGCATTTTCTCAAAAACTGTCTGATCAGTTTTGAGTTTTTGGTTTCAAAAGATTCCCCTCATATACCTCTGTGATATGTATAAGTTTGGTTGCCCTAAATCTGCCGGTTTCTGTGTGGCGGCCATTTTGAATTTTTGGCGGGTCGGCGAAAAAAATTTTTTTCGCCCCAAATCGCATTACTATCCATTTTGGGCCATTTCTAGGGCAAAAAAAAATTTTCACCCTTTGAAAAAAAATTTGGACTTAGAAAATTTTCGGCACTTTTTCCCTTCATAATGGGAGCTGTCCGGACTGTACTCATAGAACGCTTGAAGATAGAGCTTAGAAATTGGCACTTTCAAATGGGAAGTCATATATGGCGACTTGTGTGGTGACCTTGAATTTGACCTTGGATGACCTTGAAAGGTCAAAACAGCCATTTTTGGGTCGAAAAACGCTCAAATTTGCACCTGGTCTGTATTTTCTCAAAAACTGTCTGATCAGTTTTGAGATTTTTGCTCAAAAAGATTCCTCTTATATACCTCTGTGACGTGTATAAGTTTTGTTGCCCTTGAATCGCCGATCTCAGTGTGGCGGCCATTTTGAATTTTTGCCGAGTCGGCGAAAAAATTTTTTTTCGCCCCAAATAACATTACTATTCATTTTGGGCCATTTCTAAGCAAAAAAAAATTTTCACCCTTTGAAAAAAATTTTGGACTTAGAAAATTTTCGGCACTTTTTTCCTTCATAATGGGAGCTGTCAGGACTGTACTCATAGAACGCTTGAAGATAGAGCTTAGAAATTGGCACTTTCAAATGGGAAGTCATATATGGCGACTTGTGTGGTGACCTTGAATTTGACCTTCGATGACCTTGAAAGGTCAAAACAGCCATTTTGGGGTCAAAAAATGCCCAGATTTGCCTTTGTAGATGAAATGCTTGCAGATAGAGCTCATGTTTGCATTATGAACATATAGGAAGACATATATGGCACAACTAATGATGACCTTGAACTTGACGTCAGATGACCTTGAGTGCGAAATGTCTGACTTGGAATGTGTAAACTGACCTGAGCGGCCTAAACGATTCCACCCAACATATAGAATATCAAATGCCGCACACATACATGTAATGGTTACATCGAAGTTCATACGGATGACCTTGATTGGTAAATCCCAAGGTCATATGTTTACACTGCGAACCTTGATTGGTAAATCTCAAGGTCTGTTACCTGCCAATGCTGCCATGGCCAAACCAAAATTGTCCGGTAACCTATCTTAGCCTTTGGGCTAATTTTTTTTATTGATGCATAACACTCAGGACTCATATGTACCCCTGTGACATGTATAAATTTCGTTGCGCTTCAATCGCTCGAAGTGGGCCATTTTGGGCCCAAACTCGGCCCAAATGGGACTTTCCCATGTTCAATTCTCCTATGCTTTATAATGGGACACATTAAAGCCTAATATCTCACTTAATATTGAGATTAGAGACTAGGAATCAATTGTGGACATATAGGAAATGATATATGCTGAATATTGTCGTGACCTTGAATTTGACCTCTGACCTTGGTTTCAAGGTCAGAGCGGCCGTTTTCGTCGAAAAATGGCCAATTTTGGACTTCGACGGTCGTTTTCTCAAAATCTGTTCAGTAACTTTTTTTTCTTATTGATGAAAAACACTCCTCATATTAGCGACTTTACAGCTTAGGAATCGATTGTGAACATATAGGAAATGATATATGCTGAAAATTCTCGTGACCTTGAATTTGACCTTTGACCTCATTTTCAAGGTCACATGACAAAATGGCTAATATCTCGCTTATTATCGACTTTACAGCTTAGGAATCAATTGTGAACATATAGGAAATGATATATGCTGAATATTCTCATGACCTTGAATTTGACCTTTGACTTCATTTCCAAGGTCACAGGACAAAATTGCTAATATCTCGCTTATTATCGACTTCACAGCTTAGGAATCAATTGTGAACATATAGGAAATGATATATGCTGAATATTCTCATGACCTTGAATTTGACCTTTGACCTCATTTTCAAGGTCACAGGACAAAATGGCCAATATCTTGCTTATTAGCGCCTTTACAGCTTAGAAATCAATTGTGAACATATAGGAAATGATATATGCTGAATATTCTAGTGACTTTGAATTTGACTTTTGACCTCATTTTCAAGGTCAACAGGACAAAATGGCTAATATCTCGCTTATTATCGACTTTACAGCTTAGGAATCAATTGTGAACGTATAGGAAATGATATATTCTGAATATTTTAATGATATTGAATTTGACCTTTGACCTAAATTTCAAGGTCAGTAATTTTATTTTCAAAGTCAGATTACAAAATGGCTTATATCTCGCTTATTATCAAATTTACAGCTTAGGGGTCCATAGTGAACATATAGGAAATGATGTATGCTGAATAGTTTGGTGATCTAGAATTTAACCTTTGATCCCATTTTCAAGGTTAGAGATATGGCGATTTCAATGGTCACCTTGAATTTGACCTTCAACTTTCTCGGCCTAACTCTGTATATTTCTCCGGTAACCTTTCTAGCTCATTGGGCTAATTTTTTTTAGGTTATGGGACCTATGGTCCGATAACCTATTGGCATGGCGTTGCGTCCGTCGTCCGTGCGGCGTCCGTCCGTTCACATTTTTATCTTTAGAGTATATGATCCGATCTTTCTGAAATTTTGCACAAAAATACCTAAGAATATTTCCAGGAAAGGTTTTTTTTAGTTTTCTGATTTCCTCATTTTTTTCAAAATGGCGGCCATTTTCGACGAAAAATGCCTGATTTTGGACTTTGGCGGCCATTCTCTCAAAATCTGTTCAGTAACTTCTTTTCTTTTTGATACATAACACTCCTCATATGTACTCCTATGATGTCTATAAATTTCGTTGCGCTTGAATCGCTCGAAGTGGGCCATTTTGGCCCAAACTCGGCCCAAATGGGACTTTCCCATGTTAAATTATATTTCCATTATAAATCATTTCCTATATGTTCATTATGGATTCCTAAGCTGTAAAGTCGATAATAAGCGAGATATTAGCCGTTATGTGCTCTTACCTCGAAAATAAGTTCAAAGGTCAAGTTCAAGGTCATGAGAATATTCAGCATATATCATTTCGTATATGTTAACAATTGAGTCCTAAGCTGTAAAATCGTTAATAAGCCAGATATCAGATATTTTGTTCTGTGACCTTGAAAATGAAGTCAAAGGTCAAATTCAAGGTAACGAGAATGTTCAGCATATATCATTTCCTATATGTCCACAATTGATTCCTAAGCTGTAAAGTCGATAATAAGTGAGATATTGGCCATTTTGTCCTGTGACCTTGAAAATGAGATGAAAGGCCAAATTCAAGGTCATGACAATATTCAGAATATATCATTTCATATATGTTCATCATTGATTCCTAAGCTGTAAAGTCGATAATAAGTGAGATATTAGCCATTTTGTGCCTGACATAGAAAATGAGGTCAAAGGTCAAATTCAAGGTCATACAAATATTCGGCATACATCATTTCCTATACGTCCACAATTTAGTCCCAAGCTGTAAAGTGGATAATAAGCGAGATATTAGCCGTTATGTTCTTTGACCTTGAAAATGAGGTCAAAGGTCAAATTCAAGGTCATCAGAATACCGTATTGGTCCTAATAGTAGCACGATCAGGCAAGACAAGACCTCCTGCAGCAGCACACGCAAAAATGAGGTCTTGAGGGCAAACTTAAACAATGTTTTACATCTTAGATATTAGCCATTTTGTCCAGTGACCTTGAAAACAAGGTCAAAGGTCAAATTCAAGGTCACAAGAATATTCAGCATATATCATTTCATGTCCACAATTGATTCCTAAGCTGCAAAATCGACAATGAGCAAAATATCAACCATTTTGTGCTCTGACCTTGGGAATGAGATCAAAGGTCAAATTCAAAGTCATGAGAATATTCAGCATGTATACCACTTCCTATATGTCAACAATTGATTGCTAAGTTTAAAAGTTGATAATAAGCAAGATATTAGCCATTTTGTGCTCTGACCTAGAGAATGAGATTAAAGGTCAAATTCAAGGTCACGAGAATATTCAGCATATATCATTCCCTATATGTCCACAATTGATTCCCAAGCTGTAAAGTGAATAATAAGCGAGATATTAGCGATTTTGTGCTCTGACCTTCGAAAATGAGATCAAAGGTCAAATTCAAGGTCATCAGAATATTCGGCATATATCATTTCCTATATGGTCAAAATAGATTTCTAAGCTGTAAATTCGATAATAAGCGAGATATCAGCCATTTTGTGCTCTGACCTTGAAAATGAGGTCAAAGGTCAATTCAAGGTCACGAGAATGTTCAGCATATATCACTTCCTATATGTCCACAATTGATTCCTAAGCTGTAAAGTCAATAATAAGTGAGATATTGGCCATTTTGTGCTCTGACCTTGAAAATGAGGTTAAAGGTCAAATTCAAGGTCACGAGAATATTCAGCATATATCATTTCCTATATGTCCACAATTGATTCCTAGTCTCCAATCTCAATATTAAGTGAGATATTAGGCATAATTTGTCCCATTATAAAGCATAGGAGAATTTAACATGGGAAAATCCTATTTGGGCCGCGTAAACAACATCAAAATGGCCGCCACACGCAGACCGGCGATTCAAAAGAATCAAAACTTATACACATTATAAAGACACATGAGGGGAACACTTTGGAACTAAAATCTCAAAACTGAAGCGACAGTTTTTGAGAAAATAATTTTTAAAGTTGAAAACATGCAAAAACGGCCATTTTTTTGCATGTTTTTGCATGCCAAAACTGCATAATCGATTCAATCAAAAAAATGAAAAGAATGTCTGGGGGTATTAACCCAATACATATTCACACAAATTTATGGACAAATTCATCAGCCCGAAAAAAAAAAAATGTTAACAGATGATATTGCGGACGACGACAACGACGATGACGGCGACGGCGACGACGACGGACAACAGACGCAACGCCATGCCAATAGGTTATCGGACCATAGCTCCGGTAACCTAAAAACATAAATATGTGGATTGGAACACTCCAAGATCTTATTAGAAAGGTAAAGTGGTTTTTGAGCTAAAGTTCACCAAAAAACAAGTTTAAAAAATTAGCCCAAGGGCTAAGGAAGGTTACCGGAAAATAGATATTTCAGATATTAGTATTTTGTCCCGTGACCTTGAAAATAAGGTCATTGGTCAATTCGAGAACACGATAATATTCAGCATATGTCATTTCTAGTATGTCCACAATTGATTCCTAAGCTGTAAAGTCAATAATAAGCGAGATATTAGCCATTATGTCCTGTGACCTTGAAAATTAGGTCAAAGGTTGAATTCAAGGTCATATCATAGCAATATTCAGCATATATCATTTCCTATATGTTCATAATTGATTCCTAAGCTGTAAAGTAGATAATAAGCAAGATATTAGCCATTTTGTCCTGTGACATTGAAAATTAGGTCAGAGGTGAAGTTCAAGGTCATGACAATGTTCAGAATATATCATTTTCTATATGTTCACAATTGATTGCTAAGCTGTAAAGTCGGGAAAAAGCGAGATATTAGCCATTTCGTTCTCTGACCTTGAAAATGAGGTCAAGGGTCAAATTCAAGGTCATAGCAATGTTCAGCATATATCATTTCCTATATGTTCATAATTGATTCCTAGACTGTAAAGTCGATAATAAGCGAGATATTATCCATTTTGTCCTGCGACCTTGAAAATGAGGTCAACGATCAAGTTCAAGGTCATGCCAATGTTCAGAATGTAACATTTTCTATATGTTCACAATTGATTGCTAAGCTGTAAAGTCGAGAAAAACCGAGATAATATACAGTACCAAACTAGTGTCATGGCAATAATCTGCATATATCATTTCCTATATGTTCATAATTGATTCCTAAGCTGTAAAGTCGAGAAAAACCGAGACAATATACAGTACCAAGCTAGTGTCATGGCAATAATCTGTATTTATCATTTCCTATTATAATGGGACACATTATGCCTAATATCTCCCTTAATATTGAGATTAGAGACTATGAATCAATTGTGGACATACAGTAAAAATGATATATGCTAAATATTCCTGTGACCTTGAATTTGACCTCTGACCTTAGTTTCAAGGTCAGAGCACAAAATGGCTCATATCTCGCTTATTATCGACTTTACAGCTTAGGGATCAATTGTGGACATATATTGTGGATATATGCTGAATATTCTGATGACCTTGAATTTGACCTTTGACCTCATTTTCAAGGTCACATGACAAAATGGCTAAGATCTCGCTTCTTATCGACTTTACTGCTTAGGAATCAATTGTGGACATATAGGAAATTATATATATTCTTGTGACCTTGAATTTGACCTCTGGCCTCATTTTCAAGGTCAAGAGCACAAAACGGCTAATATCTTGCTTATTATCGACTTTACAGCATAGGAATCAATTGTGAACGTATGGGAAAATATATATTCTGAATATTGTTATGGCCTTGAATTTGACCTTCGACCTCATTTTCAAGGTCAAAGAACAAAATGCCTGATATCTTGCTTCTCTATTGACTTTATAGCTTGGGAGCCAATTGTGGACATCTGGGAAATGATATACACTGAATATTTTGATGACCTTGAATTTGAAGTTGACTATTTTCAAGGTCAGAGCACAAAATGGCTAATATCTCACTTATTATCAGCTTAGGAATCCATAGGGAACACATAGGAAATGACATATGCTGAATATTTTGGTGACTTTGAGTTTGACCTTTGACCTCATTTTCAAGGTCAGAGAACAAAATGGCTAATATCTCGCTTATTATCGACTTTACAGCTTAGTAATCAATTGCGAACATAGAGGAAATGATACATGCTGAATATTCTCATGACCTTGAACTTGATTTTTGAACTGCATTTCCAAGGTCAGATCACAAAATGGCTAGTATCTCATTCATTATCGACTTTACAGCTTAGTAATCAATTGTGGTCAAACTACAAATGATATATGCTGAATATTCTCGTGACTGCGAATTGACCAGGGTCATGGGACAAAAGGCTAATATCTAAGACATAATTGTCCGGTAACCTTTCTGAGCCCTTGGGCAAATTTTGTCAAACATTTGGATCAGATTTTGGAATTTCAACATTACTACTACTAGCGGTATCTGAAGTTTTGCAGCAGAGTGCTCAAGGCCGAGAGGCCTCTTGTTTTACAACATATAGGAAATGATCCTGGCTTATATTTTGAGAGAAAAAAATATCACGCTGCTTGATTGTAAAAGTATACAGGTAATGGTTTTGTGCAAAACGAGTTATCATTACTGAATAAGTTAACATGGATTTCAGTACGTGTAGTTAAGTCTATTATTGGCCACAAGGTAAGAAACATATATTATTGAACTAAACAAGACAAAGCGTATGTCCAGTAGAGATTTAATGGCTGTAGTGTTCATATATTATATGTAATTAGTTAATATCTTTTTACAGTTACATGTACAGTCACATGTATACCATACCGGTTATCATCATCAGTATATTTGAATATTGAAATCACCCATAATGTCCGGGATTGAGCAATGTTTTTTTTTGCATTCCTGTGACAAGCTTTTCTGGGAAGTATTTGGTGAGAAAGAATAAGTTAATGAATATTTTAGTTTGTTAAGTCAGAGAAATACCTCTGAAATACAGAGGAATAAGAAGAGTAGAAGGCCCGGAACTTTTAGTACTGACATTGATGAAACATTGTGGCCTGGGAGTCATGCTATTTTGTCTGAATTGACATACATGTATTTTAGGCAACAGGGATGATAGGGCCACAGGGGGGTACACCCACGCAGTCATTGGCAACCGTATCATCTAGTATGTGCATGATGTACATGAATACATATATTAACTTCAGTGTTAGGTCCCCCCCCCCCCCCCCCTCCCCTTGATATAGATAATAGCTGCCTAGTTGTAATATTTGTATTCACACATAATATGTTCAACCATTGAATTTGTCCTGTGTCCTGTGCTATACTTGTAGCTACATTATTGTGCACAATAAAGCTGTCGTAGGCGATTCTCTGTTTGTGTAGCATCCTCAGGCTGACAGGGGGTGGTGGTGTTTGGGGGGGGGGGGTATAGGGGATATGGGGGGGGGGAATGTGTGAGTGGCCACAGCTGCTGCTAAAGCCTGAAGCTTGTGTCAGTCAGTGAGGCAGAGAGAGAGAGAGAGAGAGAGAGAGAGAGGGGGAGGGGGGAGGGGGTCAGGCCCATAGAAACTACAGCCTCAGCCAGCAGCCTATTGGCTGTACACAGTGGCTGGCTAAAATGATGCGTTGGCATGGTTACCACAGAATTGCGTTGTCCTCTTTCTCAAAGTGTGGATTTTCCTCAGCATCTCTGTAGGGATGTATGTAGTTTGATTTCTTGGGACAAGTCTCCAACAAATGTCTTCCAGAAGATAAGGTGAGACACATTGGATATCAGCAGTTGTATCTGTCAGTAAGTGAATTGAAGTAGAAGTAGGCCGTGTATTTTTCAAGCCAGTTGAGTTGCCCTAGTGGAGGCATATGTCCACGAAAATATGGCTATGTTTTTCAGCTGTGTGTATGCGTTTTGGCAGCCATTTTGTAAAATGGATGATTTCACTGAAGATGGTGATAGACTTTCAACATCATATCTTTCCCAACTGGAATGTACTTGTCTGAAAGTTTACCTTGATGTTATTGACAGTGGATAAATTACACAGAAATATTTGATGGGAAGTTTTGTATTACCAATGGTTAAGTGACCGATCTGCCTGTCATGTCCAGGGAATCTGAGTGTGTCCTGTGTCACTGTGTGTGTTGATCAGTAATTGAATGTTGATGATTTACAACTTTGTGGCAGTGTTACTCACACGACGGTGATGGGCTTAAAGTATCATGAAGTGTCGATGTGGATAGATATCAGCATCGACTTGGTTAGGAATCTTGTTGGTTTACAAGTCATCTGTCAGCTAGCTCAAGATGTGATTAAGAATAACTGCCAACTCCTGAATGACTGGGATTATCATCACATAATCCAGTTACCATCGTTACTGACTGACCCACGCCAATCCGTGCCTTTCACATCAAGAGGGCTGCAGGTTACAACATGCAATATAAATGATAGGCTTCTAACATGTACATATTCAACAAGGATTCAAACATTAGTCAAGTATTCTCAAGATTGTAATGTCAGCACAAGTGATGAGAATACATGCCTGTTGGAATTTGACAGGTGTAGAATCATGAACAAAACTGTCAAATGACAAAGGCTTGGCATGCTCAAGATACACATACATGTACTTGTTAGCAAGCAGGTGGTCATGATCGTGACTGCAGTTTTCATGGAATATTACGCTGTACCCTGAATATTCAATCAAGCATCCAGCTTATCACGCCATTGACTGGGGAATACTTTGTGTATTCTGGCACAATAACCATGGTAACCTTGCCTACAGCTGATACAATAACCATGGTAACCTTGCCTACAGCTGATACTATAACCATGGTAACCTTGCCTTCAGCTGATACTATAACCATGGTAACCTTGCCTACAGCTGATACTATAACCATGGTAACCTTGCCTACAGCTGATACTATAACCATGGTAACCTTGCCTACAGCTGATACTATAACCATGGTAACCTTGCCTATAGCTGATACTATAACCATGGTAACCTTGCATACAGCTGATACTATAACCATGATAACCTTGCCTACAGCTGATACTATAACCATGGTAACCTTGCCTACAGCTGATACTATAACCATGGTAACCTTGCCTACAGCTGATACTATAACCATGGTAACCTTGCCTACAGCTGATACTATTACCATGGTAACCTTGCCTACAGCTGATACTATAACCATGGTAACCTTACCTACAGCTGATACTATAACCATGGTAACCTTGCCTACAGCTGATACTATAACCATGATAACCTTGCCTACAGCTGATACTATAACCATGGTAACCTTGCCTACAGCTGATACTATAACCATGGTAACTTTGCCTACAGCTGATACTATAACCATGGTAACCTTGCCTACAGCTGATACTATAACCATGGTAACCTTGCATACAGCTGATACTATTACCATGGTAACCTTGCCTACAGCTGATACTATAACCATGGTAACCTTACCTACAGCTGATACTATAACCATGGTAACCTTGCCTACAGCTGATACTATAACCATGATAACCTTGCCTACAGCTGATACTATAACCATGGTAGCCTTGCCTACAGCTGATACTATAACCATGGTAACTTTGCCTACAGCTGATACTATAACCATGGTAACCTTGCCTACAGCTGATACTATAACCATGATAACCTTGCCTACAGCTGATACTATAACCATGGTAACCTTGCATACAGCTGATACTATACCGTATTTGTCCTAATAGTAGAGCGCCTCCTTCTTTTCCCCCAAAATGTTCGATATTTTGCAATCTTATAATTCACTTCATATCTTCCTGATAAGATCTTTGAGTGTTCCAATCCACATATTTATGTTATTCGAATCATATTAAAGGGGATTGAAGGCTATAGGTATAGTATTCAGTGATTTTCTCAAATTGACCTCAAGTTTGACCTCAAATTTTCGCACGCTGCTGCAGGAAGTTTTGCTTTGGCTCGCCGTGCTACTATTAGGACCAATACGGTAACCATGGTAACCTTGCCTACAGCTGATACTATAACCATGGTAACCTTGCCTACAGCTGATACCATAACCATGGTAACCTTGCATACAGCTGATACTATAACCATGGTAACCTTGCATACAGCTGATACTATAACCATGATAACCGTCCCTACAGCTGATACTAAAACCATGGTAACCTTGCCTACATAACCATGGTAACCATGCATACAGCTGATATTATAACCATGGTAACCTTGCCTACAGCTGATACTACATTTTTGTATAACCATGATAACATATAACATATTGATAACTGAAGACAGATATCATGCCGTATTGGGGTCTGAAGTCCATGGTAACAATATTATCTACTGTATTGTATGAAATGTCATTCTGTATTGATTCACCTGCCCGCCCCCACCTCCCTTGAAGCCCACAATACAAAAAAATGTTGTAGGTTTATATGACATTCACGCTCTCCAAAAGCGACTGGTATTGTCGGGAAATGACCAATCTGGATCGCACGGTTTCAGCAGTCAATTGATGAACTCTATGATAATCTGATACATGATAGAAATATAATGGAGCCTTGTTTTTTGGGGAACAAATCTCCAAGTATCACACATGACCACAGATGTAAGGAAGTGGCTGTCGAGTGTGGACCATACATCAGTACATGTATAGTTTTCCCCCGGCTCAAGTAACCCACGTCCATAGTCTATCAGCTTGGGAACAAATCTCCAAGTATCACACATGACCACAGATGTAAGGAAGTGGCTGTCGAGTGTAGACCATACATCAGTACATGTATAGTTTTCCCTTGGCTCAAGTAACCCACGTCCATAGTCTATCAGCTTGGGAACAAATCTCCAAGTATCACATATGACCACAGATGTAAGGAAGTGGCTGTCGAGTGTAGACCATACATCAGTACATGTATAGTTTTCCCTTGGCTCAAGTAACCCATGTCCATAGTCTATCAGCTTGGGAACAAATCTCCAAGTATCACACATGACCACAGATGTAAGGAAGTGGCTGTCGAGTGTGGACCATACATCAGTACATGTATAGTTTTCCCCCGGCTCAAGTAACCCACGTCCATAGTCTATCAGCTTGGGAACAAATCTCCAAGTATCACACATGACCACAGATGTAAAGACGTGGCTGTCGAGTGTGGACCATACATCAGTACATGTATAGTTTTCCCTTGGCTCAAGTAACCCACGTCCATAGTTTCAGGTGCTAGAAGCTGATCTGAGAGATGTGTACTCTGATGAATATGTCTGTTGCTATGGTTTCAGGTGCTTGGAGATGATCTGAGAAATGTGTTTTCTGATGAATGTGTCTGTTGCTATGGTTCCAGGTGCTAGGAGCTGATCTGAGAGATGTGTATTCTGATGAATGTGTCTGTTGCTATGGTGCAAGGTGTTAGGAGCTGAGCTGAGAGATGTGTTTTATGATGAATGTGTCTGTTGCTATGGTTCAAGGTGTTAGGAGCTGAGCTGAGAGATGTGTTTTAAATGATGAATGTGTCTCTTGCTATGGTTCCAGGTGCTAGGGGCTGAGCTGAGAGATGTGTTTTATGATGAATGTGTCTCTTGCTATGGTTCCAGGTGCTAGGGGCTGAGCTGAGAGATGTGTTTTATGATGAATGTGTCTCTTGCTATGGTTCCAGGTGCTAGGAGCTGATCTGAGACCGTCATGTCGCTGCTGAATCTGATAAAAGATGAGGACTATGCTGCAGAGGATCGGGAGGAAAGTGACGCGTCGATGCGAGCGCGTTTGGTCGAGAGTCTGAGCGCCAGCTTTCCTGGAAGTGCTTTGTCACGGGCACTTCGAGCTGTCAATGACGAGGAGCTAGACAGCGACCCTCTGAGTCGGTCGTGCTTCGCAGAGCTGCGACTTGAGAAAGGCCGGATGGAAACGGATGACGACGAAGATGAGGAGCTGACGAGTCTTAACTGGCTACAGGACACAGATCTGCTGAAGAACATCGGGGATCACTCGCTGTGCACCAGTCCAACAGACGGTCTACAGAAGGAGAACGATGATGGTGGCGGTGTGTTTGGTCAGGCTCATCCTCCACACGTTCCCTATAACCCACAGAAACACATCAACAGCAAGCCGCCCTACTCCTTCAGCTGCCTGATCTTCATGGCCATTGAGGATTCTCCGATCAAAAAACTACCCGTCAAAGACATCTACAACTGGATACTTACACACTTCCCCTACTTCCGCTACGCCCCAACTGGCTGGAAAAACTCTGTGCGACACAACCTGTCGCTCAACAAGTGCTTCAAGAAAGTCGAGAAGGAAAAAGGCCATGTAAGTCCATTCTTTTGTTGACAGAGCGTTGGGCCCTCTACATGAGTTCTGGTTAGTCCCTGAGGATGAGTTTCCTGTCAAATGGTTTCCGGATGATAAGTTGATAACTCGAAAAGTACTCGCGCAACACCTCTGGAACGTGACACATAAGTTGATATTGTGTCAGAGAGGAACCTTATTGTATCCCCCGAACAAAGTTCGGCGGATACTATGGATTTGGCTTCGTCGTCCGCGTCCGCGTCCGTGTCCGCGTCCGCGTCCGCAGAGATTTTCTTGTGAACGCGCTACAGGCCGCAATTCTCACCCGATCACCATTATTTTTTGCAGGCACATATATAATGGTAAGATCCCGACACCAATCGATTTTGGTTGCCGTGGCAACTGAATTGGTCGTTTGGGGACACATTTTGCATTGAAAACAGCCTGTTTGAGACACATGGCTTGTGAACGCGCTACAGGCCGCAATTCTCACCCGATCACCATTATTTTTTGCAGGCACATATATTATGGTAAGATCCCGACACCAATCGATTTTGGTTGCCGTGGCAACTGAATTGGTCGTTTGGGGACACATTTTGCATTGAAAACAGCCTGTTTGAGACACATGGCTTGTGAACGCTCTACAGATGGCAATTTTTGACGAATCTCGATAATATTTGGAAGTGTTGTTGGGAAGGGCTGTCACACGAAACCAATCGTTTTTTAGAATGATCATATAAATATTAATATGTTAACAGCCTAACTTATTACAGAATTTTGAAATATCCATTTTGACATGTACGATCATTCCAATAGCCTGTACAGTGGAAGGTAATGACACTGGTTTCTTGTTCAGAATGGAGAACTGAAGTTTTCAGTGAAAACAGGACAATATTACTGAATAAGTTAACATTAGTTGTATTAGTTAAGTCTATTATTGTCCACAATAAAAATAGTTAAGACGAGAAACGTTTATTATTAAGCTCAACAAGGTAAAGGTTTTGTCCAGTACAAATTTCATGGGTGTAACTGAATAAGTTAACATTATTTTTAATAGTTAAGTCTATTATTGACCACAATAAAAATAGTTAAGACAAGAAATATTTATTATTAACCTCAACAAGGTAAATGTTTTGTCCAGTACAAATTTCATTGGTGTAACCGAATAAGTTAACATTATTTTCACTAGTTAAGTCTATTATTGACCACAATAAAAATAGTTAAGTCTATTATTGACCATAATAAAAATAGTTAAGATGAGAAATATTTATTATTAAGCTCAACAAGGTGAAAGTATGTCCAGTACAGATTTCATGGGTGTACTGAATAAGTTAACATTATTTTTACTAGTTTAGTCTATTATTGATCACAATAAAAATAGTTAAGACAAGAAATATTTATTATTGGGCTCAACAAGGTAAAGATTCTGTCCAGTAGACATTTTATGTCTGTAACCAAATAAGTTAACATTTTTTTTGCTAGTTAAGTCTATTATTGACCTCAATAAAAATAGTTAAGATGAGAAACAATTATTATTGAGCTCAACAAGGTTAAAGATTTGTCCAGTACAAATTTCATTGGTGTAACCGAATAAGTTAACATTATTTTCACTAGTTAAGTCTATTATTGACCACAATAAAAATAGTTAAGTCTATTATTGACCACAATAAAAATAGTTAAGATGAGAAATATTTATTATTAAGCTCAACAAGGTGAAAGTATGTCCAGTACAGATTTCGTGGGTGTACTGAATAAGTTAACATTATTTTTACTAGTTTAGTCTATTATTGACCACAATAAAAATAGTTAAGACAAGAAATATTTATTATTGGGCTCAACAAGGTAAAGATTCTGTCTAGTAGACATTTTATGTCTGTAACCAAATAAGTTAACATTTTTTTTGCTAGTTAAGTCTATTATTGACCTCAATAAAAATAGTTAAGATGAGAAACAATTATTATTGAGCTCAACAAGGTTAAGGTTTTGTCTGGTAGAAATTTCTGGGTGTAACTGAATAAGTTAACTTTATTTTTACATGTTAAGTCTATTATTGACCACAATGAAAATAGTTAAGACAAGAAATATTCATTATTGGGCTCAACAAGGTGAAGGCTTTGTCCAGTAGAGATTTTATGTTTGTGACCAAATAAGTTAAAATTATTTTTTTGCTAGTTAAGTTTATTATTGATCACAATAGCTTTTTATGAAAACATTGATCAACTTTTACTTTGAATTTCAACTTGAGACCATGTTTGACACAAATTATGAGTTAAAATATAACTTATGGTGAAAAATTCGATCTGGCTCCAATTTCGTCATCTTGAAATGCAGTTTTGGTCAACTTTTACTTTGAATTTCAACTTGAAAGCATGTTTGGCACATATTATAAGTCGAAATATAACTTATGGCGAAAAGTTCTATCTGGCTCCAATTTCGTCATCTTGAAATGCAGTTTTGGTCAGCTTTTACATTGAATTTCAACTTAATACCAAGTTTGGCACATATTATGAGTTGAAATATAACTCATGGCGAAAAGTTTGATCTGGGTCCAATTTCGTCAACTTGAAAGCATATTTGGCACATATTATGAGTCGAAATATAACTTATGGTGAAAAGTTCGATCTGGCTCCAATTTTGCCATCTTGAAATGCAGTTTTGGTCAACTTTTAGTTTGAATTTCAATTTGAAACCAAGTTGGGCAGGTATTATGAGTTAAAATATAACTTATGACGAAAAGTTTGATCTGGCTCCAATTTTGTCATCTTGAAATGCAGTTTTGATTAACTTTTACTTTGAATTTCAACTTGAAACCATGTTTGGCCCTTACATGTATTATGAATCGAAAAATAACTTTTGGTGAGAAGTTCAATCTAGCTCCAATTTCGTCGTCTTGAAATGCATTTTTGGTCAAATTTTACTTTGAATTTCAACTTGGAACCAAGTTTGTAAAATATTCTGAGTTGAAATATAAATAGGTGAAAAGATTGATCTATCTGTATTTTCGTTATTTTATCAAACATGTCGAATGGAAATTCATATAAAGATATTTCAGTGGTGATTTTGAATTCGACCTTCAATAACCTCGGAAAATCAGTGCAGCAGTTTTGGTGGGGAAAAGAAAACAGTTGTGACTTGGGATTTAACATTTCTCTGGTAATCTTTTTTAGCCCTTGCTCTAGTTTTTCACACTTGACAGTGATATATTTGGGGCAACAGAGATGATAGGGCTACGGGGGATACACCCAAGCGGTCGTAGGCGACCGGAAGCGTCTAGTTGATTATGGGGTCAATCAATCAAATGACTATTGACCCAAAGCTCAAAAGAGACTTTGGTGAGTTATTCTCGGACTCGTGGCACTAGACAAAGATGTCCGGATATGTTGGGTGAACTTGGCCCTGGGCCAAATTTTTTTCTGCTTAGTCGGCATGTTTCATTTTTGGCTATCTCGGAAACGGTGCGTCGTAGAGCGAAACACAAGTTATTTTTCGGACTCTCGGCACTAGACAAACATGTCTTAGGGGTATGTTGTGTGAACTTGGCCCTGGTCCAAATTTGGCGCTAGCCATTTGCCAATTCGCCATGGGCTAATGTATGTGCCATTTGGCGAAAGGAAACAAGAACATTTTAGCCAATTTGGTGAAAATAGTTTTCCAAAGTAAACATATTTTCAAAATTTTCAATCGTAAACCATAGACTGTTGTTTTTCTTTTCGAACCAAACATGTTCCCCATAAGACCTATGGTCCGATAACCATTTGGCATGGCGTTGTGTCTGTCGTCCGTCGTCTGTGTCAGCGTCGTCCGTCCACATTTCTATCTTTAAAGTTTACGGGTGAATCTTTCTGAAATTTTGCACAAAATGCCTAAGAATAATTTAAAAAGGGGGTATTTTTAGGTTACCGGACCTATGGTCCGATAACCTATTGGCATGGCGTTGCGTCCGTCGTCCGTCGTCGTCCACATTTTTATCTTTTTTGTTTACGGACGAATTTTTCTGAAATTTTGCACAAAAATACTTAAAAATAATTCAAGAAGGAGGTATTTTTTAGTTTTTTGATTTTCGCATTTTTTTCAAAATGGCGGCCGTTTTCGACGAAAAATGCTTGATTTTGGACTTTGGCGGCCATTTTCTCAAAATCTGTTCAGTAACTTTTTCTCTTTTTGATACATAAGACTCCTTGTATGTACTCCTATGATGTCTATAAATTTCGTTGCGCTTGAATCGCTCGAAGTGGGCCATTTTGGCCCAAACTCAGCCCAAATGGGACTTTCCCATGTTAAATTCTCCTATGCTTTATAATGGGACACATTATGCCTAATATCTCACTTGATATTGAGATTAGAGACTAGGAATCAATTGTAGACATATAGGAAATGATATATGCTGAATATTCTCGTGACCTTGAATTTGAACCCTGACCTCAGTTTCAAGGTCAGAGCACAAAATGGCTTATATCTCGCTTATTATCGGCTCTACAGCTTAGGAATCAATTGTGGACATATAGGAAATAATATATGCTGAATATTCTCGTGACCTTGAATTTGACCTTTGACCTCATTTTCAAGGTCACATGACAAAATGGCTAATATCTTGCTTATTATCGACTTTACAGTTTAGGAATCAATTGTGAACATATAGGAAATGATATATGCTGAATATTTTCATGACCTTGAATTTGACCCTGACCTCATTTCCAAGGTCACAGGACAAAATTGCTAATATCTCGCTTATTATCGACTTTACAGCTTAGGAATCAATTGTGAACATATAGGAAATGATATATGCTGAATATTCTCATGACCTTGAATTTGACCTTTGACCTCATTTTCAAGGTCACAGGACAAATTGGCCAATATCTTGCTTATTAGCGACTTTACAGCTTAGGAATCAATTGTGAACATATAGGAAATGATATATGCTGAAAATTCTCGTGACCTTGAATTTGACCTTTGACCTCATTTTCAAGGTCACAGGACAAAATGGCCAATATCTTGCTTATCAGCGACTTAACAGCTTAGAAATCAATTGTGAACATATAGGAAATGATATATGCTGAAAATTCTCATGACCTTGAATTTGACCTTTGACCTCATTTTGAAGGTCACATGACAAAATGGCTAATATCTCACTTATTATCGACTTTACAGCTTAGGAATCAATTGTGAACATATAGGAAATGATATACGCAGAATATTCTCATGACCTTGAATTTGACCTTTGACCTCATTTCCAAGGTCACAGGACAAAATTGCTGATATCTCGCTTATTATCGACTTTACAGCTTAGGAATCAATTGTGAACATATGGGAAATTATATATGCTGAATATTCTCGTGACCTTGAATTTGACCTTTGACCTCATTTTCAAGGTCACAGGACAAAATGGCCAATATCTTGCTTATTAGCGACTTTACAGCTTAGGAATCAATTGTGAACATATAGGAAATGATATATGCTGAAAATGCTTGTGACCTTGAATTTGACCTTTGACCTATTTTCAAGGTCACAGGACAAAATGGCCAATATCTTGCTTATTAGCGACTTTACAGCTTAGGAATCAATTGTGAACATATAGGAAATGATATATGCTGAAAATGCTCGTGACCTTGAATTTGACCTTTGACCTATTTTCAAGGTCACAAGACAAAATGGCCAATATCTTGCTTATTAGCGACTTTACAGCTTAGGAATTAATTGTGAACATATAGGAAATGATATATGCTCAAAATTCTCATGACCTTGAATTTGACCTTTGACCTCATTTTCAAGGTCAACAGGACAAAATGGCTAATATCTTGCTTATTATCGACTTTACAGCTTAGGAATCAATTGTGAACATATAGGAAATGATATATTCTGAATATTTTAATGATATTGAATTTGACCTTTGACCTAAATTTCAAGGTCAGTCATTTTATTTTCAAAGTCAGATTACAAAATGGCTTATATCTCGCTTATTATCAAATTTACAGCTTAGGGGTCCATAGTGAACATATAGGAAATGATGTATGCTGAATAGTTTGGTGATCTAGAATTTAACCTTTGATCCCATTTTCACGGTTAGAGATATGGCGATTTCAGTGGTCACCTTGAATTTGACTTTCAACTTTCTCGGCTTAACTCTGTATATTTCTCCGGTAACCTTACTAGCCCATTGGGCTAATTTTTTAGTTTTATTATTTTCGCATTTTCTTCATAATGGCGGCCATTTTCGACGAAAAGTGACCAATTTCTGACTTTGGCGGCCATTTTCTCAGAAACTGTTCAGACAGTTTTGAGATGTTTACTTCAAAAGATTTCCCTCATATACCTCTATGAGAGATGTGTATAAGTTTCGTTGCCCCTGAATCGCCGGTCTGCGTGTGGCGTCCATTTTCATTTTCTCGGCGGGTCCCAAATGGGATTTTCCCATGTTAAATTCTCCTATGCTTTATAACGGGACACATTATCGTGGGGCCTCAGGCCGTACTATTGTATCACTGAACGAAACACTAGTTCCGCTATTCCGCAGTTAATTGTATCCCCCGAACAAAGTTCGGCGGATACTATGGACTTACGATCGTCGCGCCGCGTCCGCAGACACTTTCTTGTGAACACGCTACAGCTTGCAAATCTGAAAAGATTTTAATAATATTTTATAGGGACATGTCTTATGGTAAGATCCCGACACCAATCGATTTTGGTTGCCATAGCAACCAAGTTGGTCGATTGGTGACACATTTTGTGCTCAAATTACCCTGTTCAACACACATGGCTTGTGAACGCCCTACAGGTGGGAGTTTTCGATGAATGATGATGAAATTGCACAGGCTCGATGAGAAAGACCGTCACACAAAACCTATTGTTTTTCAGAATGATCAAGTAAATATTAATTAGTTAGCAAGCTATCTTATTACGACCATTGAAATACCCACTTTGACGTCTGTGATCACTCCAATACCCGGTACTATGAAAGCGAATGGCACTGGATTCTTGTTCAGAATAGACGACTGATGCTTTTGGTGAAAACAAAACAATATTACCGAATAAGTTAACATTAGTTTTACTAGTTAATTCTATTATTGACCAAAATAAGAATAGTTAAGACAAGACCCATTTATTATTGAGCTCAACAAGGTGAAGATCTTGTCCAGTAGAAATTTCATTGCAGTAACTGAATAATTAAGGCATTTCGGAAGAAATGCCTTTATGGTTTTAGCAGAATTTTTTTTTTCCTTTTTTTTTTCCTTTTTTTTTTTTCTTTTTTTTCCGCCGTTTTGGTTTCCGACCGATAACTTTAGTTTGCCTCGATGTATCTTCGCCAGTTTTTCAGCATTGGTCAGACATATTATGTGGAAGAACCCTATTGTTTTTCAGCTGGATCCGAGGTCCGTGAGGTCCGTGAGGATGAAATCAATGTTTTTTTTTTTACTTTGTTTCCGCTCGATAACTCAAAAAGTATGTAGGCAATGGCTGCAGAACTTTGCACGGAGGTTCATATATCAATAGGGAAGAAAATATCATCGATATCTCGGAAACGGTGTGTCGTAGAGCGAAACGGACATTATTTTCGGACTCGTGGCACTAGACAAACATGTCTATAGGGTATATTATGGATGAACTTTGACCTTGACCTTGAATTTTTCTGCCGAGTCGGCATTTTTCGTTTTCATCAATTTCTCGGAAACGGTGCATCGTAGAGCGAAACGGACATTATTTTCAGACTCTTCGCCCTAGACAAACATGTCTAAGGGGTATTAAGGATGACCTTCGACCTTGACCTTGAAAATTTCTGCCGAGTCGGCATTTTACGTTGTCGTCTATATCTCGGAAACGATGCATCTTAGAGTGAAACGGACGTTATTGAAAATTTCTGCCGAGTCGGCATTTTTCGTTTTCGACGATATCTCGGAAACGGTACATCGTAGAGCGAAACGGATGTTATTTTCGGACTCGTGGCACTAGACAAACATGTCTAAAGGGTATCATGGATGAACTTTGACCTTCACCTAAAATTTTTTCGCCGAGTCAGCATTTTTCGTTTTCGTCGATATCTCGGAAACAGTGCATCGTAGAGCGAAACGGACGTTATTTTCGGACTCGTTGCCTTAGACAAACATGTCTAAAGGGTATTGAGGACGACCTTTGACCTTGACCTTGGATTTTTCTGCCGAGTCGGCATTTCTCGTTTTCGTCGATATCTCGGAAACGGTGCGTCGTACAGCGAAACGGATGTTATTTTCGGACTCGTGGCACTACACAAACATGTCTGAGGGGTATTATGGATGAACCTTGACCTTGACCTGAATTTTTTTCGCCGAGTGGGCATTTTTCGTTTTCGTCGATATCTCGGAAACGGTACGTCGTAGAGCGAAACGGACATTATTTTTGGACTCGTGGCACTAGACAAACATGTCTAAGGAGTATTATGGATGAACCTTGACCTTGACCTGAATTTTTTTCGCCAAGTCGACATTTTTCGTTTTCGTCGATATCATGGAAATAGTGTGTCGTAGAGCATTGTAGAGCCCATGGTAAACATGTTATAAATATTACAAATTAGTCTTAATAACGAAATGCCTCCAAGGCATCTTCAGGCCTTGACGTCTAGTTTAATATTAGGTTTACTAGTTAAGTCAATTTTTGACCAGTATGAAATTAGTTAGGACAGGAAACATTTATTATTGGGTTCAACAAGGTACAGATTCTACCCAGTAGAGATTTCATGGCCATAACCATGAACATGACAGGCAACTGAACATATGATACAACAAAGTGTGTATACATATTACCGTAATTATTCAATTAGTTCAAACACTCGAATAATTCGAACACCAACAATTATTCAAGACAATAATTTTCAAATTGAATTGTTTAGTGTGAACAGGCAAATTTTGGATTTAATTTTCGATTGAAACAGCGAATGAAATCATCTTCTAAACTGCTACAACTTACAACTCACCAGGCGGCAGCACTACGAAACAAATTATCAGTGCTATCATACGCCAGGTGGCAGTGTTTGCGAATATGTCAATTATGTGAACAATAGTCAATAACGTCATGGGATTATGTGCAGCAGTAAAGCGCAAACTTCTGAGTATCTATGTTAGGTCATTTAAAAGCCGGCGATTTAGCACCCAATTATTCAGTTATTAGGTTACCGGACCTATGGTCCGTAACCTATTGGCATGGCGATGCGTCCGGCGCCGTCGTCCGTCGTCGTCCGTCAACAATTTTATCTTTAAAGTTTACGATCGAATTTTTCTGAAATTTTGCACAAAAATGCCTAAAAATATTTCGAGAGGGAGGTATTTTTTAGTTTTTTTATTTTCGCCTTTTTTTCAAAATGGCAGCCGTTTTCGACGAAAAATGCCTGATTTTGGACTTTGGCGGCCATTTTCTCAAAATCTGTTCAGTAACTTTTTTTTTTATTGATGCATAACACTCCTCATATGTACCCCTGTGACATGTATAAATTTCGTTGCGCTTGAATCGCTCGAAGTGGGCCATTTTGGGCCCAAACTCGGCCCAAATGGGACTTTCCCATGTTAAATTCTCCTATGCTTTATAATGGGACACATTAAAGCCTAATATCTCACTTAATATTGAGATTAGAGACTAGGAATCAATTGTGGACATATAGGAAATGATATATGCTGAATGTTCTCGTGACTTTGAATTTGACCTCTGACCTCAGTTTCAAGGTCAGAGCACAAAATGGCTTATATCTCGCTTATTATCGACTCTACAGCTTAGGAATCAATTGTGGACATATAGGAAATGATATATGCTGAATATACTGATGACCTTGAATTTGACCTTTGACCCCGTTTTCAAGGTCATAGGACAAAATGGCTTATATCTCGCTTATTATCGACTCTACAGCTTAGGAATCAATTGTGGACATATAGGAAATGATATATGCTGAATATACTGATGACCTTGAATTTGACCTTTGACCTCATTTTCAAGGTCACAGGACAAAATGGCTTATATCTCGCTTATTATCGACTCTACAGCTTAGGAATCAATTGTGGACATATAGGAAATGATATATGCTGAATATTCTGATGACCTTGAATTTGACCTTCGACCTCATTTTCAAGGTCACAGGACAAAATGGCTTATATCTCGCTTATTATCGACTTTACAGCTTAGCAATCAATTATGAACATATAGGAAATGATATATGCAAATTATTGTCATGACCTTAAATTTGACCTTTTATCTCATTTTCAAGGTCAAGAACACAAAATGGTTAATATCTCACTTATTATCGATTTTACATCTTAGGAATCAATTGTGGACATATAGGAAATGATATATGCTGAATATTCTCGTGACCTTGAATTTGACGTCTGGCCTCATTTTCAAGGTCCAAGGACAAACTGGCTCATATCTTGCTCCTAAATTAACTGTATGGCTTGGGAATCAATTGTGGACATATAGGAAATGATATACACTGAATATTTTGATGACTTTGAATTTGACCTTTGCCATCATTTTCAAGGCCACAGCACAAAATTGCTAATATCTCTCGGATTATTGAATTTACAGGTTAGCAATCAACTGTGGACATGATATATGCTTAATATTATATATGCTGAATATTCTCTTGACCTTGAATTTAACCAGTGACCTGGCTAACATCTAAAATATTAAACATTGTCCGGTAACCTATCTTTGGCCCTTGGCCTAATTTTTTTCAAAATGGCGGCCGTTTTCGTCGAAAAATGGGCAATTTTGGACTTTGGCGGCCATTTTCTCAAAATCTGTTCAGTAACTTTTTTTTTTATTGATGCATAACACTCCTCATATGTACCCCTGTGACATGTATAAATTTCGTTGCGCTTGAATCGCTCGAAGTGGGCCATTTTGGGCCCAAACTCGGCCCAAATGGGACTTTCCCATGTTAAATTCTCCTATGCTTTATAATGGGACACATTAAAGCCTAATATCTCACTTAATATTGAGATTAGAGACTAGGAATCAATTGTGGACATATAGGAAATGATACATGCTGAATATTGTCGTGACCTTGAATTTGACCTATGACCTTGGTTTCAAGGTCAGAGCGGCCGTTTTCGTCGAAAAATGGCCAATTTTGGACTTCGACGGTTGTTTTCTCAAAATCTGTTCAGTAACTTTTTTTTCTTATTGATGAAAAACACTCCTCATATGTACCCCTGTGACATGTATAAATTTCGTTGCGCTTGAATCGCTTGAAGTGGGCCATTTTGGGCCCAAACTCGGCCCAAATGTGACTTTCCCATGTTAAATTTTCCTATGCTTTATAATGCCACACATTAAGCCTAATATCTCACTTAATATTAAAATTAGAGACTAGGAATGAATTGTGGACATATAGGAAATGATATATGCTGAATATTCTCGTGACCTTGAATTTGACTTTTGACCTCATTTTCAAGGTCACAGGACAAAATGGATAATATCTCGCTTATTATCGACTTTACAGCTTAGGAATCAGTTGTGAACATATAGGAAATGATATATGCTGAATATTCTTGTGACCTTGAATTTGACCTTTGACCTCATTTCCAAGGTCACAGGACAAAATTGCTAATATCTCGCTTATTATCGACTTTACAGCTTAGGAATCAATTGTGAACATATAGGAAATGATATATGCTGAATATTCTCATGACCTTGAATTTGACCTTGGACCTCATTTTCAAGGTCAACAGGACAAAATGGCCAATATCTTGTTTATTAGCGACTTTACAGCTTAGGAATCAATTGTGAACATATAGGAAATGATATATGCTGAAAATTCTCATGACCTTGAATTTGACCTCTGACCTCATTTTCAAGGTCACATGACAAAATGGCTAATATCTCGCTTATTATCGACTTTACAGCTTAGGAATCAATTGTGAACATATAGGAAATGATATATTCTGAATATTTTAATGATATTGAATTTGACCTTTGACCTAAATTTCAAGGTCAGTCATTTTACTTTCAAAGTCAGATTACAAAATGGCTTATATCTCGCTTATTATCAAATTTACAGCTTAGGGGTCCATAGTGAACATATAGGAAATGATGTATGCTGAATAGTTTGGTGATCTAGAATTTAACCTTTGATCCCATTTTCAAGGTTAGAGATATGGCGATTTCAGTGGTCATCTTGAATTTGACCTTCAACTTTCTCGGCTTAACTCTGTATATTTCTCCGGTAACCTTTCTAGCCCATTGGGCTAATTTTTTACTTTGGCGGCCATTTTCTCAAAATCTGTTCAGTAACTTTTTTTCTTTCTGATACATAAGACTCTTCATATGTACTCCTATGATGTCTATAAATTTCGTTGTGCTTGAATCGCTCGAAGTGGGCCATTTTGGCCCAAACTCGGCCCAAATGGGACTTTCCCATGTTAAATTCTCCTATGCTTTATAATGGGACACATTATGCCTAATATCTCACTTAATATTGAGATTAGAGACTAGGAATCAATTGTGGACATATAGGAAATGATATATGCTGAATATTCTCGTGACCTTGAATTTGACCTCTGACCTCAGTTTCAAGGTCAGAGCACAAAATGGCTTATATCTCGCTTATTATTGACTCTACAGCTTAGGAATCAATTGTGGACATATAGGAAATAATATATGCTGAATATTCTCGTGACCTTGAATTTGA
Organism: Terebella lapidaria; assembly: GCA_949152475.1. Taxonomy (NCBI): domain Eukaryota; kingdom Metazoa; phylum Annelida; class Polychaeta; order Terebellida; family Terebellidae; genus Terebella; species Terebella lapidaria. The sequence continues at coordinate 42,787,629 of OX424561.1, read as the reverse complement.
CCTGTGACCTCAGTTTCAAGGTCAGAGCACAAAATGGCTTATATCTCGCTTATTATCGACTCTACAGCTTAGGAATCAATTGTGGACATATGGGAAATGATATATGCTGATTATTCTGATGACCTTGAATTTGACCTTCGACCTCATGTTCAAGGTCACAGGACAAAATGGCTAATATCTCGCTTGTTATCGACTTTACAGCTTAGCAATCAATTATGAACATATAGGAAATGATATATACAGATTATTGTCATGACCTTGAATATGACCTTTGACTTCATTTTCAAGGTCACAGGACAAACAGGCTAATATCTCACTTATTATCGATTTTACAGCTTAGGAATCAATTGTGGACATATAGGAAATGATATATGCTGAATATTCTCGTGACCTTGAATTTGACCTCTGACCTCATTTTCAAGGTCCAAGGACAAACTGGCTCATATCTCTATTGACTGTATGGCTTGGGAATCAATTGTGGACATGATATAGAAAATGATATACATTGAATATTTTGATGACCTTGAATTTGACCTTTGCCCCTTCATTTTCAAGGCCACAGCACAAAATTTCTTATATCTCTCTGATTATTGAATTTACAGCTTAGCAATCAACTGTGGACATGATATATGCTGAATGTTATATATGCTGAATATTCTCTTGACCTTGAATTCGACCAGTGACCTGGCTAACATCTAAAATATTAAACATTGTCCGGTAACCTTACTTGGCCCTTGGCCTAATTTTAGGTTACCGGACCTTTGGTCCGATAACCTATTGCCATGGCGTTGCGTCCGGCGTCCGTCGTCCGTCGTCCGTCGTCCGTCGTCCGTCCGTCCGTCCGTTCACATTTTTATCTTTAAAGTTTATGATGGAATATTTCTGAAATTTTGCACAAAAATACCTAAAAATATTTCCAAGGAAGGTTTTTTTTTAGTTTTCTGATTTTCCAATTTTTTTCAAAATGGCGGCCGTTTTCGTCGAAAAATGGCCAATTTTGGACTTTGACAGTCATTTTCTCAAAATCTTATCAGTAACTTTTTTTCTTATTGATGCATAACACTCCTCTTATGTGCCCCTGTGACATGTATAAATTTCGTTGCCCTTGAATCGCTCGAAGTGGGCCATTTTGGGCCCAAACTCGGCCCAAATGGGACTCTCCCATGTTAAATTCTCCTATGCTTTATAATGGGACAAAATTAAGCCTAATATCTCACTTAATATTGAGATTAGAGACTAGGAATCAATTGTGCACATATAGGAAATGATATATCCTGAATATTCTGGTGACCTTGAATTTGACCTCTGACCTCGGTTTCAAGGTCAGAGGGCCATTTTCGTCGAAAAATGGCCAATTTTGGACTTTGACGGTCGTTTTCTCAGAATCCGTTCAGTAACTATTTTTCTTATCAATGCATAACACTCCTCTTATGTACCCCTGTGACACGTATACATTTCGTTGCCCTTGAATCGCTCGAAGTAGGCCATTTTGGGCCCAAACTCGGCCCAAATGGGACTCTCCCATGTTAAATTCTCCTATGCTTTACAATGGGACACATTAAGCCTAATATCTCACTTAATATTGAGATTAGAGACTAGGAATCAATTGTGCACATATAGGAAATGATATATGCTGAATATTCTCAGGGTCTTGAATTTGACCTCTGACCTCGGTTTCAAGGTCAGAGCACAAAATGTCTAATATCTTGCTTATTAACGACTTTACAGCTTAGGAACCAATTGTGGACATATAGGAAATGATATATGCCGAATATTCTGATGACCTTGAATTTGACCTTTGACCTCATTTTCAAGGTCACACCACAGAATGGCTAATATCTCCCTTATTATCGATTTTACAGCTTAGGGATCAATTGTGGACATATAGGAAATGATATATGCTGAATATTCTCGTGACCTTGAATTTGACTTCTGACCTCAGTTTCAAGGTCAAAGCAGAAAATGGCTAATATCTTGCTTATTATTGACTTTACAGTGTAGGAATCAATTATGAACTTATAGGAAATGATATATGCAGATTATTGTCATGACCTTGAATTTGACCTTTGACCTCCTTTTCAAGGTCGCAGGACAAAATAGCTAATATCTCGCTTATTATCGATTTTACAGCTTAGGAATCAATTATGAACATATAGGAAATGATATATGCTGAATATTGCTATGACCTTGAATTTGACCTTTGACCTCATTTTCAAGGTCAGAGAACGAAATGGGTAATATCTCGCTTTTTATCGACTTTACAGCTTAGCAATCAATTGGGGACATATAGAAAATGATATATTCTGAACATTGTCATGACCTTGAACTTCACCTTTGACCTAATTTCCAAGGTCACAGGACAAAATGGCTAATAGCTTGCTCATTATGGACTTTACAGCTTAGGAATCAATTATGAACATATAGGAAATGATATATGCTGAATATTGCTATGACCTTGAATTCGACCTTTGACCTCATTTTCAAGGTCACAGGACATAATGGCTAATATCTCGCTTATTATTGACTTCACAGCTTAGGAATTAATTGTGGACATACTAGAAATGACATATGCCGAATATTATCGTGTCCTTGAATTGACCCATGATGTTTTTTAAAGGTCACGGGACAAAATACTAATATCTAAAATATATATTGTCCGGTAACCTTTCTTAGCCCTTGGGCTAATTTTTTAGGTTACCGGACCTTTGGTCCGATAACCTATTGCCTTGGCGTTGCGTCCGTCGTCCGTCCGTCCGTCCACATTTTTATCATTAAAGTTTACAGTTGAATATTTCTGAAATATTGCACAAAAATACCTAAAAATATTTCCAGGAAAGGTTTTTTTTAGTTTTTTGATTTTCGCATTTTTTTCAAAATGGCGGCTGTTTTCGTCGAAAAATGGCCAATTTTGGACTTTGACGGTTGTTTTCCCAAAATCTGTTCAGTAACTTTTTTTCTTATTGATGCATGACACTCCTCCTATGTACCCCTGTGACATGTATAAATTTCGTTGCCCTTGAATCGCTCGAAGTGGGCCATTTTGGGCCCAAACTCGGCCCAAATGGGACTTTCCCATGTTAAATTCTCCTATGCTTTATAATGGGACACATTAAGCCTAATATCTCACTTAAAATTGAAATTAGAGACTAAGAATCAATTGTGGACATATAGGAAATGATATATGCTGAATATTCTTGTGACCTTGAATTTGACCTCTGACCTCGGTTTCAAGGTCAGAGCGGCCGTTTTCGTCTAAAAATGGCCAATTTTGGACTTTGACGGTCGTTTTCTCAAAATCTGTTCAGTAACTTTTTTTTTTATTGATGCATAACACTCCTCATATGTACCCCTGTGACATGCATAAATTTCGTTGCGCTTGAATCGCTCGAAGTTGGCCATTTTGGGCCCAAACTCGGCCCAAATGGGACTTTCCCATGTTAAACACTCAGCCTAATATCTCACTTGATATTGAGATTAGAGACTAGGAGTCAATTGTGGACATATAGGAAATGATATATGCTGGATATTCTCGTGACCTTGAATTTGACCTCTGACCTCGGTTTCAAGGTCAGAGCGGCCATTTTCGTGAAAAATTGGCCAATTTTGGACTTTGACGGTCCTTTTCTCAAAATCTGTTCAGTAACTTTTGTTTCTTATTGATGCATGACACTCCTCATATGTACCCCTCTGACATGTATAAATTTCGTTGCTTTTGAATCACTTGGAAAGGGCCATTTTGGGCCCAAACACGGCCCAAATGGGACTTTCCCATGTTAAATTCTCCTATGCTTTATAATGGGACACATTAAGCCTAATATCTCACTTAATATTGAGGTTAGAGACTAGGAATCAATTGTGGACATATAGGAAATGATATATGCCGAATATTCTTGTGACCTTGAAGTTGACCTCTGACCTCGGTTTCAAGGTCAGAGCACAAAATGGCTAACATCTCATTCATTATCGACTTTACAGCTTAGGAATCAATTGTGGACATATAGGAAATGATATATGCTGAATATTCTGATAACCTTGAATTTGACCTTTGACCTAATTTTCAAGGTCACAGGACAAAATGGCTAATATCTCACTTATTATCGATTTTACAGGTTAGGGATTAATCGTGGTCATATAGGAAATGATATATGCTGAATATTCTCGTGACCTCGAATTTGACCTCTGATCTCAGTTTCAAGGTCAGAGCACAAAATGACTAATATCTCGCTTATTATCGACTTTACAGCTTAGGAATCAATTGTGGACATATAGGAAATGATATATGCCGAATATTCTGATAACCTTGAATTTGACCTTTGACCTCATTTTCAAGGTCACAGGACAAAATGGCTAATATCTCACTTATTATCGATTTTACAGCTTAGGGATTAATTGTGGACATATAGGAAATGATATATGCTGAATATTCTCGTGACCTCGAATTTGACCTCTGACTTCAGTTTCAAGGTCAGAGCACAAAATGGCTAATATCTCGCTTATTATCGACTTTACAGCTTAGGAATCAATTGTGGACATATAGGAAATGATATATGCCGAATATTCTGATAACCTTGAATTTGACCTTTCACTTCATTTTCAAGGACACAGGACAAAATGGCTAATATCTCACTTATTATCGATTTTACAGCTAAGGGATCAATTGTGGGCATATAGGAAATGATATATGCTGAATATTCTTGTGACCTTGAATTTGACCTCTGACCTCGGTTTCAAGGTCAGAGTACAAAATGTCTAATATCGCGCTTATTATCGACTTTACAGCTTAGGAATCAATTGTGGACATATAGGAAATGATAAATGCCAAATATTCTGATGACGTTGATTTTGACCTTTGACCTCATTTACAAAGTCACATGACAAAATGGCTAATATCTCACTTATTATCGATTTTACAACTAAGGGATCAATTGTGGACATATAGGAAATGATATATGCTGAATATTATCATGACCTTGAATTTTACCTCTGACCTCATTTTCAGGATCACCGGACAAAATGGCTAATATCTCGCTTATTATCGACTTTACAGCTTAGAAATCAGTTGTGGACATATAGAAAATGATATATTCTGAACATTGTCATGACCTTGAACTTGACCTTTGACCTCATTTTCAAGGTCACAGGACATAATGGCTAATATCTCGCTTTTTATTGACTTTACAGCTTAAGAATCAGTTGTGGACATACTAGAAATGACATATGCCGAATATTATCGTGTCCTTGAATTAACCAATGACCTTATTTTCAAGGTCACGGGACAAACTACTAATATCTAAAATATGTATTGTCCGGTAACCTTTCTTAGCCCTTGGGCTAATTTCCTTCATAATGGGAACTGTGCAGAGTAAACTCATAGAACACTTGAAGGTAGAGCCTAAGTATTGGCACATTCAAATGGGAAATCATATATTGCAGTTTGAGTGATGACCTTGAATTTGACCTTCAATGACCTTGAAAGGTCAGAACGACCTTTTTTGTCAAAAAATGGCCAATTTTGGATTTTTGATGGCCATTTTCTCAAAAACTGTCTGATCAGTTTTGAGATTTTTGTTTCAAAACATTCCTCTCATGTACCTTTATGACGTGTATAAGTTTCGTTGCCCTTGAATCGCCGGCCTGCGTGTGGCGGCCATTTTGATTTTTGGACGGGTCGGCGAAAAAAAACTTTTTTGGACCAAATCAAGTCACTATTTGTTTTGAGCCATTTCCAGCAAAAAAAAAAAAAAATTTTTTTTGGCCATTGAAAAATTTTTTGGACTTGGAAAATTTCACCCAATTTTTCCTTCATAATGGGAACTGTGCAGAGTAAGCTCATAGAACACTTCAAGATAGAGCCTAAGTATTGGCACGATCAAATGGAAAATCATATATTGTGGTTTGAGTGGTGACCTTGAATTTGACCTTCAATGACCTTGAAAGGTCAAAACGACCTTTTTTGTCGAAAAAATGATGAATTTTGCTTTTTGTGGTCATTTTATCGAAATCTATTCAGACAGTTTTCCTCAAAATCATGTATAAGATTATCCTTATGTACGTTTGTGATGTGTATAAGTTTTGTTGCCTTTGAATCAACTATCTGTGAAAATTTGTCATTAACAAAAAAAATATTTCAAGATGTAACTTGATTTCGTATTATAGTCCATGCAGAAAATGTGTTTCTATCAACATTTTCGAAGATGTTTTAACGTATTGATTTTAACATCAGTGTAACAATTTATGTGTATACAGTATTCTATGTAATTCACATGATTGCCGGTAAGCTACAGCACCCTTGGTGCTATGTTTTTTATTGATGCATAACACTCCTCATATGTACCCCTGTGACATATATAAATTTCATTGCGCTTGAATCGCTCGAAGTGGGCCATTTTGGGCCCAAACTCGGCCCAAATGGGACTTTCCCATGTTAAATTCTCCTATGCTTTATAATGGGACATGTTAAAGCCTAATACAGGGCTCCCGATAGCGTAAAATAATGCGTAATTACGCATGACTTTTTGAAATTTACGCAGTGCTATCACAGCCAGTGCGTATGATTACGCACTCGAAAGATTCGTGGAAACTAATTTATTTAAAAACAATGACATTGATTTATTAGCTCAAAAAACGAAGTTCTAGAAAATAATCAAACAATGTCAATTTCCGCCAAAGAGACGCATGCGCAATGCACTCGCTGGCGAATAAGTTGTGGGACACGTCATCAAAATTCGAGCACAATAAACTGCAGCGCCCCCGTGCGAATGGCTGCAACATCAACATGATCAAAAGCCTATGTGTGCGCCCCCTAGCGAATATAAATTTAAGGATTTCCCCACTTTCGTTTCTTCAACATGACTCGACAATGAATCGACGAACTATTCAAAGCATAGCAAGCGCGTTTTCTGCGATAGAAGACCTTCAGAAAGCTACTCTGGGCAAGTGCTATCCTTGACTAATAGGATTGTGCTGAAATTTTGAGAAAAAACCTGGAGGATATGCGAGATTTGTGAACATAATGGAAGCTGTCACTTTGACTGAAAAAAAATAAATAAAAACCACTGTACATCCTTTTTTGAAAATTACCCCTTCATTTCAAAATATACCCCTTGTAATTTGACCCATGGGGTACGGTACTCCTTCGAAAAAATCCTACCGGGAGCCCTGTAATATCTCACTTAATATTGAGATTAGAGACTAGGAATCAATTGTGGACATGTAGGAAATGATATATGCTGAATATTGTCGTGACCTTGAATTTGACCTCTGACCTTGGTTTCAAGGTCAGAGCGGCCGTTTTCGTCAGAAAAATGGCCAATTTTGGACTTTGACGGTCGTTTTCTCAAAATCTGTTCAGTAACTTTTTTTTCTTATTGATGAAAAACACTCCTCATATGTACCCCTGTGACATGTATAAATTTTGTTGCGCTTGAATCGCTTGAAGTGGGCCATTTTGGGCCCAAACTCGGCCCAAATGTGACTTTCCCATGTTAAATTTCCCCATGCTTTATAATGGCACACATTAAGCCTAATATCTCGCTTAATATTGAAATTAGAGACTAGGAATGAATTGTGGACATATAGGAAATGATATATGCTGAATATTCTCGTGACCTTGAATTTGACTTTTGACCTCATTTTCAAGGTCACAGGACAAAATGGCTAATATCTCGCTTATTATATCGACTTTACAGCATAGGAATCAATTGTGAACATATAGGAAATGATATATGCTGAATATTTTCGTGACCTTGAATTTGACCTTTGACCTCATTTCCAAGGTCGCAGGACAAAATTGCTAATATCTCGCTTATTATCGACTTCACAGCTTAGGAATCAATTGTGAACATATAGGAAATGATATATGCTGAATAGTCTCGTGGCCTTGAATTTGAGCTTTGACCTCATTTTCAAGGTCACAGGACAAAATGACCAATATCTTGCCTATTAGCGACTTTACAGCTTAGGAATCGATTGTGAACATATAGGAAATGATATATGCTGAAAATTCTCGTGACCTTGAATTTGACCTTTGACCTAATTTTCAAGGTCACAGGACAAAACGGCCAATATCTTGCTTATTAGCGACTTTACAGCTTAGGAATCAATTGTGAACATATAGGAAATGATATATGCTGAAAATTCTCATGACCTTGAATTTGACCTTTGACCTCATTTTCAAGGTCACATGACAAAATGGCTAATATCTCGCTTATTAGCGACTTTACAGCTTAGAAATCAATTGTGAACATATAGGAAATGATATATGCTGAATATTCTCATGACCTTGAATTGGACCTTTGACCTCATTTCCAAGGTCGCAGGACAATTGGCCAATATCTTGCTTATTAGCGACTTTGCAGCTTAGGAATCAATTGTGAACATATAGGAAATGATATATGCTGAATATTCTAGTGACCTTGAATTTCACCCTTGACCTAAATATCAAGGTTAGTCTTTTTATTTTCAAGGTCAGAATACAAAATGGCTTATATCTCGCTTATTATCAAATTTACAGCTTAGGGGTCCATAGTGAACATATAGGAAATGATGTATGCTGAATATTTTGGTGATCTAGAATTTGACCTTTGATCTCATTTTCAAGGTCAGAGAACAAAATGGCTAATATGTCGCTTATTATCATCTTTACATCTGCCCCTGATGACGCCAGTGTGTCTTTGGATAAACTATTTGGTCGGGCTTTGTTTCTATTGCAAAATGTTGTATTTTACGTTTCTTATTGGCATCATCAAAATTTGATTGTATTGGTGGTAATAGATTGATACTTACATTTATACCACTGAGTCGGTGTCACTGCTGGCGGACGTTAAATCTGTCCCCGAGGATACCATCAACTCAGTAGCCTTCGGGCTTGTGATTGGGTACTTTTGTACTTGTCATGTATCTATTCCATGGGGTTAGATTCGGATTTCTAAATTATTTTCATAGGTTGTTGGGCAGTTAGTTGTATACTAATTCCATCTGGTGTACAGTAGAAACAACTACATTTAACACATTGTCTGCCCCTGAAGACGCCAGTGTGTCTTTGGATAAACTATTTGGTTGGGCTTTGTTTGTTTCTATTGCAAAATGTAGTATTTTACATTTCTTATTGGCATCATCAAAATCTGATTGTATTGGTGGTAATAGATTGATACTTACATTTACAGCATAGGAATCAATTGCGAATATAGAGGAATGATATATACTGAATATTTTCATGACCTTGAACTTGAACTTTGACCTCATTTTCAAGGTCACATCACAGAATGGCTAATGTCTCACTTATTATCGACTTTACAGCTTAGGAATTTATTGTGGACATACTAGAAGTGATATATTTGTTAAAAATTTGATGGCCTTGAATTTATCAGTGACTTTATTTTCAAGGTCACTGGACAAAAGGCTAATATCTAAAATGAATATTGTCCGGTGACCTTTCTTAGCCCTTGGGCTAATTTTTTCTTATTGATGAAAAATACTCCTCATATGTACCCATGTGACATGTATAAATTTCGTTGCGCTTGAATCGCTTGAAGTGGGCCATTTTGGGCCCAAACTCGGCCCAAATGTGACTTTCCCATGTTAAATTTTCCTATCCTTTATAATGGCACACATTAAGCCTAATATCTCACTTAATATTGAAATTAGAGACTAGGAATGAATTGTGGACATATAGGAAATGATATATGCTGAATATTGTCGTGACCTTGAATTTGACCTCTGACTTTGGTTTCAAGGTCAGAGCGGCCGTTTTCATCGAAAAATGGCCAATTTTGGTCTTCGACGGTCGTTTTCTCAAAATCTGTTCAGTAACTTTTTTTTCCTTATTGATGAAAAACACTCCTCACATGTACCCCTGTGACATGTATGAATTTCGTTGCGCTTGAATCGCTTGAAGTGGGCCATTTTGGGCCCAAACTCGGCCCAAATGTGACTTTCCCATGTTAAATTTTCCTATGCTTTATACTGTTATAGGTCAGTCATTTTACTCAGTTCCTGAATAAATTCAATCAATCAAAATTCAATATAATGGCACACATTAAGCTTAATATCTCACTTAATATTGAAATTAGAGACTAGGAATGAATTGTGGACATATAGGAAATGATATATGCTGAATATTCTCGTGACCTTGAATTTGACTTTTGACCTCATTTTCAAGGTCACAGGACAAAATGGCTAATATCTCGCTTATTATCGACTTTACAGCTTAGGAATCAATTGTGAAGATATAGGAAATGATATATGCTGGATATTCTTGTGACCTTGAATTTGACCTTTGACCTCATTTTCAAGGTCACATGACAAAATGGCTAATATCTCGCTTATTATCGACTTTACAGTTTAGGAATCAATTGTGAACATATAGGAAATGATATATGCTGAATATTTTCGTGACCTTGAATTTGACCTTTGACCTCATTTCCAAGGTCGCAGGACAAAATTGCTAATATCTCGCTTATTATCGATTTTACAGCTTAGGAATCAATTGTGAACATATAGGAAATGATATATGCTGAATATTCTCGTGGCCTTGAATTTGAGCTTTGACCTCATTTTCAAGGTCACAGGACAAAATGGCCAATATCTTGCTTATTAGCGACTTTACAGCTTAGGAATCGATTGTGAACATATAGGAATTGATATATGCTGAAAATTCTCGTGACCTTGAATTTGACCTTTGACCTCATTTTCAAGGTCACAGGACAAAACGGCCAATATCTTGCTTATTAGCGACTTTACAGCTTTGGAATCAATTGTGAACATATAGGAAATGATATATGCTGAAAATTCTCATGATCTTGAATTTGACCTTTGACCTCATTTTCAAGGTCACATGACAAAATGGCTAATATCTCGCTTATTATCGACTTTACAGCTTAGGAATCAATTGTGAACATATAGGAAATGATATATGCTGAATATTCTCATGACCTTGAATTTGACCTTTGACCTCATTTCCAAGGTCACAGGACAAAATTGCTAATATCTCGCTTATTATCGACTTTACAGCTTAGGAATCAATTGTGAACATATAGGAAATGATATATGCTGAATATTCTCATGACCTTGAATTTGACCTTTGACCTCATTTTCAAGGTCACAGGACAAAATGGCCAATATCTTGCTTATTAGCGCCTTTACAGCTTAGAAATCAATTGTGAACATATAGGAAATGATATATGCTGAATATTCTAGTGACCTTGAATTTGACTTTTGACCTCATTTTCAAGGTCAACAGGACAAAATGGCTAATATCTCGCTTATTATCGACTTTACAGCTTAGGAATCAATTGTGAACATATAGAAAATGATATATTCTGAATATTTTAATGATATTGAATTTGACCTTTGACCTAAATTTCAAGGTCAGTCATTTTATTTTCAAAGTCAGATTACAAAATGGCTTATATCTCGCTTATTATCAAATTTACAGCTTAGGGGTCCATAGTGAACATATAGGAAATGATGTATGCTGAATAGTTTGGTGATCTAGAATTTAACCTTTGATCCCATTTTCAAGGTTAGAGATATGGCGATTTCAGTGGTCACCTTGAATTTGACCTTCAACTTTCTCGGCTTAATTCTGTATATTTCTCCGGTAACCTTTCTAGCCCATTGGGCTAATTTTTTTAAACATGGTAACCGTCTACGTTCAACCTACTGATCGTGCAGGGCCCTAGTTCAAACCATCATGGGTCATGGCTGCATCTGTCAACTTTCATATCTGCCCATTCGCTGATTCTGGATTATTGGTTTTTCTGTTTCAAAGGCGATTTTATCGTGAATCTAATAATTCGAACATTTCAAAATTTATTATTTTTAGCTGTTCGAACAAATGGAATAATTACGGTACATATTGTGGGTGTAACATGACAGGGAACTGAACATGTACCACAACAAAGTGTGTGTATATATGACCTGTTGTGTTTTGCAGGGGTTGGGAAAGGGTTCGCTGTGGTGCATCGACCCAATATTCCGACCTAACCTGCTGCAGGCACTCAGAAAGACGCCATATCACCCGTATCACCAGCTGCAGATGTTGTCAAGTCCACAGCCTCCCGCCGGCCTGTATACCATCCATGGCGTCATTCCACCGTCAGTCAATGCTTAACTAGAACCTGTGTCAAGTATACGTATAACGGCTTAACATTGTCTTATTTAATAAGAAGAATCTCAGAGCCTTCTTTGGAATATAATACTCTGCTGGTTTAACCCAGAATGATAATTTTGTGTTTAATTAAGTGCCAAACATACTGATCTCTGTTTTTTAACTCAAGTTTTTGCATCATGATTTTGTCATTTATCAGTTTTAATGTGAATTTATATTGTATTTTTGTGTTTATTTATTTCAGAGGTTCTCGGCCAATGCCTCTAGCACCAAAGTTCAACATCAATAGTCCATCACCACGTATGTAGAGTTAGATAATGCCTCTTGTAGAAATCTAGTGCGGAATGTAGAGGCTTTGTAGATGTTTTAACACATAACAAATGATCAGCTTCAAAGAAAACCACTCAAACTGTACAAATCTTTATCAACTTTTATTACATTCATTATCATGATTACATTGACCATTAGTGGATAATTCTTGAGTAGTGCAGACAAAATGTTTGACTTCGAAGTGTGTGCATGGTGTACTTGTGTGTGACGTATTTCCAACATAAAGTCAGAACAAATGTCTATTGATCATGAACAATAATGTGAGTTCATTGATGTAATCAATGACAATGATAACTGGGTGGGTCCTATCCCCTTTTGACTTGCCAAAAATAACTGGTAATTTTTTCAATCAACGAGATACATCTTATAGATAAGTGAGAGCATGTGCAAGATAAGCTCATAAAGATACTATACTGTTCAAAACAAACGGCAACAGATATATCAAGTGTCTTGCACCTCACTTGTTCTGTGCTCCTGAGTGTGAACATGAACTGATGTATATACATAACCTGACGAGAACTATTCTAAAACTGAAGGTAGCACAGTGTCCTGATGGTGACAGAGGGAATGTAGCACAGTGTCTTAATGGTGACAGAGGGAAGGTAGCACAGTGTCCTGATGGTGACAGAGGGAAGGTAGCACAGTGTCTTAATGGTGACAGAGGGAAGGTAGCACAGTGTCCTGATGGTGACAGAGGGAAGGTAGCACAGTGTCTTAATGGTGACAGAGGGAAGGTAGCACAGTGTCCTGATGGTGACAGAGGGAAGGTAGCACAGTGTCCTAATGGTGACAGGGTGAAGGTAGCACAGTGTCCTACTGGTGACAGATGGAAGGTAGCACAGTGTCCTGATGGTGACAGAGGGAAGGTAGCACAGTGTCCTAAAGGTGACAGAGAGAAGGTAGCACAGTGTCCTAATGGTGACAGAGGGAAGGTAGCACAGTGTCCTAATGGTGACAGAGGGAAGGTAGCACAGTGTCCTGATGGTGACAGAGGAAAGGTAGCACAGTGTCCTAATGGTGACAGAAGGAAGGTAGCACAGTGTCCTGATGGTGACAGAGGGAAGGTAGCACAGTGTCCTAATGCTGACAGAGGGAAGGTAGCACAGTATCCAAATGGTGACAGGGGGAAGGTAGCACAGTGTCCTAATGGTGACAGAGGGAAGGTAGTACAGTGTCCTAATGGTGACAGAGGGAAGGTAGCACAGTGTCCTAATGGTGACAGAGGGAAGGTAGCACAGTGTCCTGATGGTGACAGAGGAAAGGTAGCACAGTGTCCTGATGGTGACAGAGGGAAGGTAGCACAGTGTCCTGATGGTGACAGAGGGAAGGTAGCACAGTGTCCTAATGGTGACAGAGAGAAGGTAGCACAGTGTGCTAATGGTGACAGAGGGAAGGTAGCACAGTGTCCTAATGGTGACAGAGGGAAGGTAGTACAGTGTCCTAATGGTGACAGAGGGAAGGTAGCACAGTGTCCTAATGGTGACAGAGGGAAGGTAGCACAGTGTCCTGATGGTGACAGATGGAAGGTAGCACAGTGTCCTCATGGTGACAGAGGGAAGGTAGCACAGTGTCCTGATGGTGACAGAGGGAAGGTAGCACAGTGTCCTAATGGTGACAGAGGGAAGGTAGCACAGTGTCCTAATGGTGACAGAGGGAAGGTAGCACAGTGTCCTAATGGTGACAGAGGGAAGGTAGCACAGTGTCCTAATGGTGACAGAGGGAAGGTAGCACAGTGTCCTGATGGTGACAGATGGAAGGTAGCACAGTGTCCTGATGGTGACAGATGGAAGGTAGCACAGTGTCCTAATGGTGACAGAGGGAAGGTAGCACAGTGTCCTGATGGTGACAGAGGGAAGGTAGCACAGTGTCCTAATGGTGACAGAGGGAAGGTAGCACAGTGTCCTAATGGTGACAGAGGGAAGGTAGCACAGTGTCCTACTGGTGACAGAGGGAAGGTAGCACAGTGTCCTGATGGTGACAGAGGGAAGGTAGCACATTGTCCTAATGGTGACAGAGGGAAGGTAGCCCATTGTCCTAATGGTGACATAGGGAAGGTAGCACAGTGTCCTAATGGTGACAGAGTGAAGGTAGCATGAGGTAGCCCATTGTCCCAATGGTGACAGAGGGAAGGTAGCACAGTGTCCTAATGGTGACAGGGTGAAGGTAGCACAGACCATCAAGGGATCATATTTACAATATCAACAAGTACACACAAACTAGTCCTGCTTTTAGTTTGTAAATCCTGAAGATATTCTGTGGGCTGAGGTCTATCTGATCGTACATGTACTTTAGTAGAACTAATCATGCTGATGTGGTTTGTTTCTTGCTTCTCTGTAGATTTGTTCCCGTTTCTCAGCAAAAGATTGTCACAGTCAGGGACTGGCGACTATGTGTCATTAGGCGGTAAGTGTGCTGAGAAAACACTGTGTTAACATCACGTTTGGTTTCGGTGCACATTATGCAGTGTACTTCTAGCTGCTTTTACCGGGCCCAATATGGCCCAATAAGCTTGTCAGTTGGTGTTCAGTGTCACTAAAAAACAATGGTTTGTGGGACTGAATCACGTTTGGTGTGACTGTTTTAGCTTACAGGGCAATATGGCCCAATAAGCTTATGTTGTCAGTTGACGTCTGCCCGTTGTTTGTTCGTCTGCGAGCACAAAACCTCGAAATCTGCCTTAAAAATTTTTCCAAAATTTTTGTTATTCCTATGCATGTTCTCAAAGTTATGCTTCTTTTTAACCAATGTTAATCAGATTGCTTGCGCCAATTTTTTGGATCATTTTGGGCCGTTTTATTATTAAGGCATTTCGGCAGAAATGCCTTTATGGTTTTAGCAGAATTTTTTTTTTTCTTTTTTTTCTTCTTCCGCCACTTTTTGTTTCCGGACGATAACTTTAGATTGCCTTGACGGATCCTCGTCAATTTTTCACCACAAGTCAGAAATGATATGTGGAAGAACCCTATTCTTTTTGAGCCGGATCCGAGGTCCGTGAGGTCCGTGAGGATGAAATCAAGGCTAATTTTGAGACTTGGTTTCCGGACGATAACTGGAAAAATATTTACGCAATAGCTGCAGAACTCTGCATGGAGGTTCATATGCCACCAGGGAAGAACCCTATTGATTTTGGGATCGATCCGTCAAACGACCTTTGACCTAGAGGTCGAAATAATTTTTTGCTGATTCATCCTTGAGGCTTCCTGCATATCTCAGAAACCGTGCGTCGTAGAGCGAAACGGACGTTATTTTCGGACTCGTCGCCCTAGACAAACATCTCTAGGATGTATTATTTTTTTTGATCCGGCTCCGAGGTCCGTGAGGTCCTTGAGGATGAAATCGAGGCTGATCTTGAAACTTGGTTTCCGGACGATAACTCGAAAAATATTCAGGCAATAGTTGCAGAATTTTGCACGGAGGTTTATATATCAACAGGGAAGAACCCTATTGATTTTGGGATCGATACGTCAAACGACCTTTGACCTAGAGGTCAAAATAATTTTTTGCTGAGTCATCCATGAGGCATCCTGCTTATCTCGGAAACGGTGTGTCGTAGAGCGAAACGGACATTATTTTCGGACTCGTCGCCCTAGACAAACATGTCTAAGGGGTATTATGGATGAACTTTGACCTTGACCTTGAATTTTTTTGCCGAGTCGGCATTTTTCGTTTTCGTCGATATCTCGGAAACGGTGCGTCGTAGAGCGAAACGGACGTTATTTTCGGACTCGTCGCCCTAGACAAACATGTCCAAGGGGTATTATGGATGAACTTTGACCTTGACCCGAAATTTTTTTGCCGAGTCGTCATTTTTCGTTTTCGTCGATATCTCGGAAACGGTGCGTCGTAGAGCGAAACGGACGTTATTTTCGGACTCGTCGCCCTAGACAAACATGTCTAAAGGGTCTTATGGATGAACTTTGACCTTGACCTTGAATTCTTTTGCCGAGTCGGCATTTTTCGTTTTCGTCGATATCTCGGAAACGGTGCGTCGTAGAGCGAAACGGACGTTATTTTCGGACTCGTCGCCCTAGACTAACATGTCTACATGGTATTATGGATGAACTTTGACCTTGACCCGAAATTTTTTTGCCGAGTCGGCATTTTTCGTTTTCGTCGATATCTCGGAAACGGTGCTTCGTAGAGCGAAACGGACGTTATTTTCGGAATCGTCGCCCTAGACAAACATGTCTAAGGGGTATTATGGATGAAGATTGACCTTGACCCAATTTTTTTTTGCCGAGTCGGCATTTTTCGTTTTCGTCGATATCTCGGAAACGGTGCATCGTAGAGCGAAACGGACGTTATTTTCAGACTCGTCGCCCTAGACTAACATGTCTAAGGGGTATTATTGATGAACTTTGACCTTGACCCGAAATTTTTTTGCCGAGTCGGCATTTTTCGTTTTCGTCGATATCTCGGAAACGGTGTGTCGTAGAGCGTAACGGACGTTATTTTTGGACTCGTCTCCCTAGACAAACATGTCTAAGGGGTATCATGGATGAACTTTGACCCTGACCCGAAAAATTGTTTGCCGAGTCGGCATTTTTCGTTTTCGTCGATATCTCGGAAACGGTGTGTCGCAGAGCGAAACGGACGTTATTTTCGGACTCGTCGCCCTAGACAAACATGTCTGAGGGGTATTATGGATGAACTTTGACCTTGACCTTGAATTTTTTTGCCGAGTCGGCATTTTTCGTTTTCGTCGATATCTCGGAAACGGTGCGTCGTAGAGCGAAACGGACGTTATTTTCGGACTCGTCGCCCTAGACTAACATGTCTAGAGGGTATTATGGATGAACTTTGACCTTGACCCGAAATTTTTTTGCCGAGTCGGCATTTTTCGTTTTCATCGATATCTCGGAAACGGTGCGTCGTAGAGCGAAACGGACGTTATTTTCGGACTCGTCGCCCTAGACAAACATGCCTAAGGGGTATTATGGGCGTAGAGCGAAACGGACGTTATTTTCGGACTCGTCGCCCTAGACAAACATGTCTAATGGGTATTATGGATGAACTTTGACCTTGACCTGAAATTTTTTTGCCGAGTCGACATTTCTCGTTTTCGTCGATATCTCGGAAACGATGCTTCGTAGAGCGAAACGGACGTTATTTTTGGACTCGTCGCCCTAGACAAACATGTCTAATTGGTATTATGGATGAACTTTGACCTTGACCGGAAATTTTTTTGCCGAGTCGGCATTTTTCGTTTTCGTCGATATCTCGGAAACGGTGTGTGTAGAGCGTAACGGACGTTATTTTTGGACTCGTCGCCCTAGACAAACATGTCTAAGGGGTATTATGGATGAACTTTGACCCTGACCCGAAAATTGTCTGCCGAGTCGGCATTTTTCGTTTTCGTCGATATCTCGGAAACGGTGTGTCGTAGAGCGAAACGGACGTTATTTTCGGACTCGTCGCCCTAGACAAACATGTCTGAGGGGTATTATGGATGAACTTTGACCTTGACCTTGAATTTTTTTGCCGAGTCGGCATTTTTCGTTTTCGTCGATATCTCGGAAACGGTGCGTCGTAGAGCGAAACGGACGTTATTTTCGGACTCGTCGCCCTAGACAAACATGCCTAAGGGGTATTATGGATGAACTTTGACCTTGACCCGAAATTTTTTTGCCGAGTCAGCATTTTTCGTTTTCGTCGATATCTCGGAAACGGTGCTTCGTAGAGCGAAACGGACGTTATTTTCAGACTCGTCGCCCTAGACAAACATGTCTAAAGGGTATTATGGATGAACTTTGACCTTGACCCGAAATTTTTTTGCCGAGTCAGCATTTTTGGTTTTCGTCGTTATCTCGGAAACGGTGCTTCGTAGAGCGAAACGGACGTTATTTTCGGACTCGTCGCCCTAGACAAACATGTCTTAAGGGTATTATGGATGAACTTTGACCTTGACCCGAAATTTTTTGGCCGAGTCGGCATTTTTCGGTTTCGTCGATATCTTGGAAACGGTGTGTCGTAGAGCGAAACGGACGTTATTTTCGGACTCGTCGCCCTAGACAAACATGTCTAATGGGTATTATGGATGAACTTTGACCTTGACCCGAAATTTTTTTGCCGAGTCGGCATTTCTCGTTTTCGTCGATATCTCGGAAACGATGCTTCGTAGAGCGAAACGGACGTTATTTTTGGACTCGTCGCCCTAGACAAACATGTCTAATTGGTATTATGGATGAACTTTGACCTTGACCGGAAATTTTTTTGCCGAGTCGGGATTTTTCTTTTTCGTCGATATCTAGTATATATTATAAATCCCTCCAAGGCATCTTTAGGCCTTGACGTCTAGTTTTTCAAAACATTTTATTAGCTTACTAGTGTTGTAATTGAGGACTACAGGGTCCCGACCATATCCCGGACAGGACCATTCCCGGACAGTGAAGCAAATAAAGTGCTTATCTTCGTTCTTTGTTGTGGATTTGTCACGAAAAAAAAAAAAATGTTCCTAATGTTACACATTTGTTTCACCCAGGTTATAAACACCGACAACCATTTTATTCATGTGGCTAAGTCATGAGCAAGCAAAGGAGACCACTGGCGCTTGCAATATATCTGATCC
Organism: Terebella lapidaria; assembly: GCA_949152475.1. Classification (NCBI taxonomy): domain Eukaryota; kingdom Metazoa; phylum Annelida; class Polychaeta; order Terebellida; family Terebellidae; genus Terebella; species Terebella lapidaria. The sequence continues at coordinate 42,768,622 of OX424561.1, read as the reverse complement.
TGTCAAGTATTCGTAAAGTATTACACGCCTTCAATCTGTTCCTGAATATAATCCAAGGAATGAATCTACTCGATCAACACAGAATTACATGGCATTGAAATTTCAGAAAACCTTGCTGACTGGTTTCATTTATTTTAAACATGGATTAACATTTAAACGAAATTACCTAGCTGAAGAAAGGGTTTGAAACAATGATTCTAAATATCTTCAACAAAAAGTATGTCAAGGAAAAATGTACAGATAACGCACAGTTCTGTCAGGAACCTACACATCTGTGATTCATAACTCCTATCTCACACATCTATAGCCAAAAGTACCTACCAATATCATATCATGCGAATCAATGCTCATGAAATGACTATCACATAGTCATTTTTGACTGTTTCAGCAGGATATGGTTCAAGTTTCTCATTTTAAGAGTAAACAATGGGTGCCGTGCTCACCGGAGATGGTAGTTTAAACTAACTTATTCATAAAAGTTCCCATCTCCATTTTACAAATTTCAGATCAGATGAGAATGGATTTGGGGAAAAGTAATTTAAAAGAGATCAGAAATAAATCTGGTTCGAGTTTTCAAGTTGGGAATATTCAGTGATGAAATCATTAATTGTTTGTCAAATATGAATCCCGTATGTCCTCTCGGTGTATAGATGAGGCTTAGCGGGTACATTTGTGAAAGATTTTGAATTATTCGTTGAAAAGAAGGCTGCACGCTCTTGTACAAAAATATGCTCTCAGTGTTGCCAAGTGGGATTAGCATGCATTCACTCTGAACTGCGTATAATGCTTCTGGGTCCAACTCTGTCAGCGCTCACTCTCCCCGAACACTCACAGCTAAGAAGGTTGAACCTAGTGGGATAACATGCAGCTTTGACACAGCTGTCTGATGTCTCTGGGTCCGATTGTGTCAGCGCTCACTCTCCACGAATGGCTGAGAAGTTTGTGCCCAGTGGGATAACATACAGCACTGAACAAGCAGCAGGAAGCCTCTGGCTCGGTATTTCTCCAGCGCTCATTGTCATGGTCATGGTGGCGACTGGCAATTGCATGTGAAATGTGTCGACTCGACAATATCTCTAGTTACGTCAATACGGATGCACCAAGAAATACGGTAGCACCAATTTGACATATCGATAAAAGGATCAGGAAAGGGACAGAACGTGCCAGCTAGGGGTGTCAGAATGAAACTTCTGTCTTAGGCCTACACTAGCGTAATGGGTCTGTGACTTCAATTGGTTTACATATCATGTACATGTATATATTTATATTTTTTTTGGATTTGAAGTGTTTGTCACTTTCATTCACAAGTGTGTAACTGTCCGGGAATAGGACGATTATGTGGTCGGTATTTAGTGTGAACATAGTTTCAAAATGTAATTGTTTTCTCTGCTTTTCGTGCCAAAAACTGTTGCTTTTCCTCACATTTGGTGTGTCGGGAGCTAAGTTTTGTGTACCATGTGTACACACCAATCTTTAGTCAATTTCTGGAAATATTTTTAAAATCCTGTTTTACCATGCAAAACTGTCCGGGATATGGTCGGGACCCTGTACACGTGTGTGAGTCAGAGTTGTAACTGACTATGTACATGGCTAAGTGTACTGATATACATGATGTACAACACAAGGTTTATTGGTTGTTTCCCCAGATTCTGACATCGATGTCGCCAACACCCTTGTTTCCTTGAAGCGCGCAGCTGAAAGTCGTCGACCTCTTCACTGCAGAAATGGCTCAAGGTCAAGGTCGCCTTCACCACCAGAATTTGGCTCGGCTCGAGAAAAAGAATTGCTTCGAAAAAAATTAAGGTATTCATTCTTAGAGTGTTGTAACTGACATTATTATATATATGCCTATGAAAATTCTACAATGGATTACACTTGCGTTTTTACTTTTAGGGTACTAGTGTTGCGTACGTCGTCTGTCGTCCATCTACATTTTTAGGATACCAGACCTATGGTCCAATAACCTATTGTTGTGGCCTTGCGTTCGTCCGCCCGTCCACATTTTTATCTTTAAAGTTTACGGTCAAATCTTTCTGAAATTTTGCACAAAAATACCTAAAAATATTTGGATGAGAGTTTTTTTTTAGTTTCTGATTTTCGCATTTTAGGTTACCGGACCTTTGGTCCGATAACCTATTGGCATGGCGTTGCGTCCGTCGTCCGTCCGTCCGTCCGTCCGTCCGGCGTTAACATTTTTATCTTTGAAGTTAACGATCGAATCTTTCTGAAATTTTGCACAAAAATGCCTAAAAATATTTTGAGAAGGAGGTATTTTTTTGTTTTTTGATTTTCGCACTTTTTTCAAAATGGCGGCCGTTTTTGTCGAAAAACGCTAAATTTTGGACTTTGACGGCCATTTTCTCAAAAACTGTCTGATCAGTTTTGAGTTTTTGGTTTCAAAAGATTCCCCTCATATACCTCTGTGATATGTATAAGTTTGGTTGCCCTAAATTCGCCGGTTTCCGTGTGGCGGCCATTTTGAATTTTTGGCGGGTTGGCGAAAAAAATGTTTTTCACCCCAAATCGCATTACAATCCATTTTGGGCCATTTCTAGGGCAAAAAAAAAATTTCACCCTTTGAAAAAATTTTTGGACTTAGAAAATTTTCGGCACTTTTTTCCTTCATAATGGGAGCTGTCCGGACTGTACTCATAGAACGCTTGAAGATAGAGCTTAGAAATTGGCACTTTCAAATGGGAAGTCATATATGGCGACTTGGGTGGTGTCCTTGAATTTGACCTTGGATGACCTTGAAAGGTCAAAACGGCCATTTTTGGGTCGAAAAAGGCTCAAATTTGCACCTGGTCTGTATTTTCTCAAAAACTGTTTGATCAGTTTTGAGATTTTTGCTTAAAAAGATTCCTCTTATGTACCTCTGTGACGTGTATAAGTTTTGTTGCCCTTGAATCGCCGATCTCCGTGTGGCGGCCATTTTGAATTTTTGGCGAGTCGGCGAAAAAAAAAATTTTGCCCCAAATCGCATTACTATCCATTTTGGGCCATTTCTAGGCAAAAAAAAATTTTCACCCTTTGAAAAAAATTTTGGACTTAGAAAATTTTCGGCACTTTTTTTCCTTCATAATGGGAGCTGTCAGGACTGTACTCATAGAACGCTTGAAGATAGAGCTTAGAAATTGGCATTTTCAAATGGGAAGTCATATATGGCGACTTGTGTGGTGACCTTGAATTTGACCTTCGATGACCTTGAAAGGTCAAAACAGCCATTTGGGGGTCAAAAAATGCCCAGATTTGCCTCTATAGATGAAATGCTTGCAGATAGAGCTCATGTTTGCATTATGAACATATAGGAATACATATATATGGCACAACTAATGATGACCTTGAACTTGACGTCAGATGACCTTGAGTGCCAAATGTCTGACTTGGAATGTGTAAATTGACCTGAGCGGCCTAAACGATTCCACCCAACATATAGAATATCAAATGCCGCACACATACTTGTAATGGTAACATAGAAGTTCATACGGATGACCTTGATTGGTAAATCCCAAGGTCATATGTTTACACTGCGAACCTTGATTGGTAAAAGGTCTGTTACCTGCCAATGCTGCCATGGCCAAACCAAAATTGTCCGGTAACCTATCTTAGCCTTTGGGCTAATTTTTTCTCAAAATGGTGGCCGATTTTCTCAAAAACTGTCTGATCAGTTTTGAGTTTTCGGTTTCAAAAGAAACCCTTATGTACCTCTGTGATATGTTTAAGTTTGGTTGCCCTTGAATCGCCGGTCTGCGTGTGGTGGCCGTTTTGATTTTTTGACGGGTGGGCGAAATAAAATTTGGGACTTTAAAAATTTTCGGCACTTTTTTTCTTTCATAATGGGAGCTGCCAGAATTATACTCATAGAAAGCTTGAAGATAGAGCTTAGATATTGGCACTTTCAAATAGGAAGTTATATATGGGTGACACATTTGTGTAGTGACTTAAATTAGCCCATACAGACAATATACTTGTTGATAGAGCTTATTGTTTGTATTATGAACATATATAAAGTCATATGCAGCATACTTAATCATGTTAATGATTTGAATGATTTGGCCCTGTGATGTGCACATAAATTTCTTTTTAATTGAACGAACTGTTTGCATGTGGCGGCCATTTCAAATTTCTGACGGATTGGCGAAAAGTTTTGTTCTAAATTAGGTCACTATCTGTTTTGAATCATTTCCAGCCAAGAAAAAATTTTAGCCGTATATTTGGACTTAAGGATTGATTGCATGTAATGGTCATGAACCTGGAATCGAACAGCTATCCATTCATTTATAATGTAAATAAAAAGGTAACAAATTCATGAATTTACACACTTCATATCAACGTGAAACTTTGCTTTTCTGATTGTTAGCCATCAAGGATTACTAACCGAGACTCCGTTTCTTACTAAACAGTGTTAAATTAGTTAAATTCATCGTTTTCATAAGTCATTTTCCGATCTATTTCTCAGTATACAAAATACACTCACAACAGGGCGAGTGAAAGGATTTGCTGTACAGCATACAGCTAATGATGCTAGTAAAACTCACAGGTGATATGCACTCGGGTGCACCGAGGTGTTTGGGATTAAGAATGTTCAGTCACAGGCTCATTGTATTCATCTCACAGAAAGTATAGCCCTAGATATTCTCATTATTTTGACCACAGCAAAGAATAAATATACGCAGCAGCCAGTGTTTGACAAGTGGAACACACGAATGTTTGTTTTGGTGAAAGGTATAAAATCATTTATCTTATCATCAAATTGCACAGTTTCCGTGATATCATTCATGAAACCATGTCTCAGTTCATCATCCATGAGTATATGTGTGTGTGCTGGCCAAGTTTTAGGTCAGGGGATTGTATTGTTTCGGTGATTTTGTTACCTTTACTTTCACATTATAAGTCAATGGAAAAGTGCTTCAGTGCAGTCTCCGGTATGTTACGTGCAATCAGTCCTTAAACTCCTAGAATACTTCAAGATGGAGCGTAAGTATTGACACATCCAAATGAGAAGTCACATATGGTCATTTTGAGCTGGCTTTGATGGGTTTTAGGGGTCAAATACTGCTTTTTGGGAGAAAGAATTGAAAGGCTGAAGGTATAGGCTATACTAGTAAAGAGAACTTGTAGGAAATGTAAGTGGTCTATGATCTTGAGAATGTTGACCTTGAATTCGACTTTGGATGGCTTTTAGAGGTCAAGTGCTGTTTTGTGGGTGAAGAACTATCAGCTGTATAGTCTGCTTGGATATTCATTTTAGTGTTCAGCAAAATGTTCCATGTCTCAAACAAAAGTTGTATTCCAAAAGAAATTGATGCATTCAGGTGTATTTACCATTATCCAAGTGAATCATTGATGCTGTGTTTGGTTGACAATGATGTTGTTAATGATTTCAGAGCTTCCCTGCCCAAGCTGCCGGTGACATGTGTGTCGCCCCCGTATGAGGATCACATATACTGTGTGACAGCCGAGCAGCTGAAGGCTGCGCGGGCCGCGCTCTCTCCTGAGTCCTCCGTAGACGAGGGCTTTGACTTTGACTCAGACCTGGAGCGAGAGGACAGAGCTTGGCCTAAGCAGAAAGGTCGCAAGTCCACTGCACTGGACCGGTCACACAGCGACATGAGCTGCACCGACTCGGAGGCGTCAGACTTCGCAGACGGCGGCAGTGACGGCGAGCAGAGGTCTCGTGTCCGTGGCCTTGTCGTCCGTATCACCAACCGTAAACGCAAGCGCAAAGCCAGCGCTCCTACACCACTACACAAGAAACGCCTCGTCTCTACTGATGATGAGGAAGAAGAAAAAAAGATTGTTGCTGGGGCAGACGCTCTCCTGAATCTGGCCTCCGCTGCTCTTGCTCTTCGCTCTTTGAGCCCGTCTTCCCACAACAACAACAATAACAACAACAACAACGCAGTCAAGGAACAGGTCACTGTCAAAGAGGAAGTCATATCAGACAGTGACTGAGCTTCCCAACTTCCAGTTCAACCTATCATAGCAGATCTGTCATTCTTAATCATTCAAATCATGTTGCTTCCAGGTGATGGGGGGGGGGGGGTTAGTGGGGTTTTGGGGGAGGGGGGTTGGTGGGTGGTTGGTTTGGGGTTTTTCAGACAAAAAAGGACCATGTGCCAGTGCCAAAATAGAAAAGGAACCATCACCATAGCTGTTATTACGTTCTCTGATTGAAGCCTGTGACAGCATAGACAGATTACTGAAGCAAGTGTTGTATTTTCCACTCACCTTGCTCACTAACCCTTATGATCCAACAAGTTATTGTCTGGAATTTTTGTCCATCTGCTCTGGTTGTAGTCTGATTTAAAAAAATATTAGTTTTGATATAATTTATCTTCAATATCAATCGTATCAACGGAAAGCCTTTGATGTGATTTATGTTAAATATTAATTGTATCTCCCGAACAGCGCCCGCTTAATAGATTTTGTGTGTGAATGCTCTACAGAGTGTAAATCTGAACTGATTCTGATAATATTTTGTATGGACATGTCTTATGGCATGATCATGACACTTATTGATTTTGGTTGCCATAGTAACCAAGATATCCGTTTGTGTGCGACACATTTTGCATGTTTTGTGACGAAATCAGCTGTTTTGGTACATATGGCTTGTGAACAAGCATGTTAAGCAATGCCCAGACACGAAACCTATTGCTTTTTCGGAAAGCTTGATATTGATAAGGTAATGTAGTTAACTTATCAAAACAATGTGAAATATCCAGTTTGAGGTCTGTGATCATTCTTTTTGGTTGCAATTTCAAAACAAATCACACTGAATGTGCACACAGCTGATGCCTGATGGTTTTGTGCGAAATAGACTACTATTACTAGTTACTATCACTATTTACTATTACTATTAATAGGTTATGATTACTACTAAGTTAACATGAATTTCACTAGTTAAGTATATTATATATATATATAATTGCCCACAATAAATAATAGTTAAGGTAAGAAACATTTATTGGTAAACTGAACACTTCAGGCAAAGCTGGTATAGACTTAATACCTGTAGTAATAATATTGATTAGTAATTCATTATCAGCGAGTGTAGATATAGAAATCACTTGTAATGTTGGGGATTGGGTTTCGTATTTCAATCTTGTGACAAGCTTTTCTGGAAAATATTTAGTAAGAAATAAATTAACAAATATCTTAGTTGTTAAAAGTAGGTGTATTACTGCATGGAATAAAAATAGCAGAATAGTTAAGGCTTGGAACTTTCAGTACTGACATAGATGGCCCAATAGAAAAGATATTTTGTCTGAATTGACATATTTTGGATGATAAGGCAACAGGGGACTACACCCACTTGGTCGTCGGTAACTGTATAGTGTCTAGTTGAAAACTAATTCAACAATAACAATTTATCTCGAATTTACTGCAACATATTTAAGATGAATATATCAGATTTTTCTTATATATTTTCACTTGCCCAAAATACCCCATTTCTCATTTTTTCCAACATATCCAAAAGGGTTGAACGAGTACGGTACATGTATCATTTTCAGTTTTCGGCAATATCTTAGAGGAGTATAGGGTAAGATTTATCTTGTGACTGGTGACTTAGGCAGTCCTCAGGAGTTCCCTAATGGAGGAAATTTCAAGTCTGATATGTTCATGTGTATATTGGTTACTGGAGATTGGCAGATTCAGTGTTCTGTGGCTTAGATGATCTTCAGTGATGACAATAATGCTCATAGAGGTCAGCTGTACTTTGAACGAATCACAATCTGAAAAGAAAGTGCTGGTATTAGTCTGGTAATCTACAGAACATTAAGGGTCTCATTATAAAGGAATACTTTTTTTCCTGTGCATTTATCAAGAGCTATGTGAAATATGTTTATATACACGTATTTTGTGTTTTTAGGTTACCGGACCTATGGTCCGATAACCTATTGCCGTCGCGTTGCGTCCGTCGTCCGTCCACATTTTTATCTTTAAAGTTTACAAGCGGATTTTTCTGAAATTTTGCACAAAGCTGCCTAAAAATATTCCAAGAGGGGGTTATTTTTTAGTTTTTTGATTTTTGCATTTTTCTCAAAATGGCGACCATTTTTGACGAGAAATTGCCAATTTTGGACTTTGGCGGCCATTTTCTCAAAAACTGTCTGATCAGTTTTGAGATTTTTGTTTCAAAAGATTCCCCTTATGTACCTTTATGATGTTTATAAGCTTTGTTGCCCTTGAATCGCCGGTCTCCGTGCGGCGGCCATTTTGAATATTTGCCGGGTCGGCGAAAAACTTTTTTCTTGCTCCAAATCGCGTTACTATCCATTTTGGGTCATTTCTAGACAAGAAAAAAATTTTGGACTTGAAAAATTTTCGGTACTTTTTTCCTTCATAATGGGAGCTGCCGGGACTGTACTCAGAACGCTTGCAGATAGAGCTTAGATATTGGCACTTATGGGAAGCACAAATATTGGCACAAATGGGAAGTCATATATGGCGACTTGTGTTGTGACCTTGAATTTGACCTTGGATGACCTTGAAAGGTCAAAACAGCCATTTTTGGGTTGAAAAATACTCAAATTTGCACCTGGTCTGTCTTTTCTCGAAAACTGTCTGATCAGTTTTGAGATTATTGTTTCAAAAGATTTCCCCTTATGTACCTTTATGATGTTTATAAGTTTTGTTGCCCTTGAATCGCCGGTCTCCGTGTGGCGGCCATCTTGAATTTTTGACGGGTCGGCGAAAAAAAAATCTTTTTGCCCCAAATCGCATTACTATCCATTTGTGGGCATTTCTAGGCCAAAAAACCTTTTTTCACCCTTTGAAAATAACTTTGGACTTTGAAACCCTTTGAAAAAAACTGAGAAAATTTTTGGCCCTTTTTTCCTTCATAATGGGAGCTGCCAGGACTGTACTCATAGTACGCTTGAAGATAGAGCTTAGATATTGGCACTTTCAAATAGAAAGTCCTATATGGTGATTTGGGAGGTGACCTTGAATTTGACCTTTGATGACCTTGAAAGGTCAAAACAGCCATTTTTGGGTAAAAAAAATGCCCAAATTTGCCTCTACAGATGAAATGCATGTAGATAGAGCTTCAGTTTGCATTATGAACATATAGTAAGTCATATATGGAACAACTAATGATGACCTTGATTTTGATCTTGGATGACCTTGAGTGCTAATTGTCTGGCTTGAAATCTTGAAAGTGGCCTCTGAAGTATAAACTTTCGCACATACAGGTTAGGATTGTGTATAAGCCTATAAAAAAGTCTGTATAAATGGCACATTTTTTGGTGACCTTGAACTTGACCTTAAAGACCTTAAAGACCTTGAAGGGCAAATCTCAAAATCTGAAATGGCCTCTACACACGAAATACTTGTTGATAAAGCTTATATGTTTGTATTATGAACATATGAAGTCATATGCAGCATACCTAATGGAGACATTGAAATTCACAAAGATGACCTTGACTGGTAAATCTCAATATCATATGTCACCTACAATGCTTAAAACCGGTAACCTATCTTAGCCCTTCTGCTGATTTTTACTGTTTGTTGTTGATTGAGAAGTATGTGGGTTTTTTCAAACAAGGCACAGGATGATATTTTGTTGCAATTTTAGGTTACCGGACCTTTGGTCCGATAACCTATTGGCATGGCGTTGCGTCCGTCGTCCGTCCGTCCGTCCGTCCGTCCGTCCGTCCGTCCGTCCGTCCGTCCGTCCGTCCGTCCGTCCGTCCGTCCGTCCGTCCGTCCGTCCGTCCGTCCGGCGTTAACATTTTTATCTTTAAAGGTAAGGATCGAATCTTTCTGAAATTTTGCACAAAAATGCCTAAAAATATTTTGAGAAGGAGGTATTTTTTTGTTTTTTGATTTTCGCATTTTTTTCAAAATGGCGGCCGTTTTTGTCGAAAAACGCTCAATTTTGGACTTTGACGGCCATTTTCTCAAAAACTGTCTGATCAGTTTTGAGTTTTTGGTTTCAAAAGATTCCCCTCATATACCTCTGTGATATGTATAAGTTTGGTTGCCCTAAATCTGCCGGTTTTCGTGTGGCGGCCATTTTGAATTTTTGGCGGGTCGGCGAAAAAATTTTTTTTCGCCCCAGATCGCATTACTATCCATTTTGGGCCATTTCTAGAGCAAAAAAAAATTTTCACCCTTTGAAAAAAATTTTGGACTTAGAAAATTTTCGGCACTTTTTCCCTTCATAATGGGAGCTGTCCGGACTGTACTCATAGAACGCTTGAAGATAGAGCTTAGAAATTGGCACTTTCAAATGGGAAGTCATATATGGCGACTTGTGTGGTGACCTTGAATTTGACCTTGGATGACCTTGAAAGGTCAAAACAGCCATTTTGGGGTCAAAAAATGCCCAGATTTGCCTTTGTAGATGAAATGCTTGCAGATAGAGCTCATGTTTGCATTATGAGCATATAGGAAGACATATATGGCACAACTAATGATGACCTTGAACTTGACGTCAGATGACCTTGAGTGCCAAATGTCTGACTTGGAATGTGTAAATTGACCTGAGCGGCCTAAACGATTCCACCCAACATATAGAATATCAAATGCCGCACACATACATGTAATGGTTACATCGAAGTTCATACGGATGACCTTGATTGGTAAATCTCAAGGTCATATGTTTACACTGCGAACCTTGATTGGTAAATCTCAAGGTCTGTTACCTGCCAATGCTGCCATGGCCAAACCAAAATTGTCCGGTAACCTATCTTAGCCTTTGGGCTAATTTTTTATTACCCTACCAATGAGCCCTCTGTGTGATTCATGTAGGCCAGGGCTGTTTTAATGTAACCATGGTGACAGAATACAATACACCACATTTCTGGGTGTCTTTGAGATTGTTGAATGGTTGTTGATACTGTTTTGTCATGGTTACAGTTGTTGATACTGTGTTGTCATGGTTAATGTTCAGATGTTCAGATGTTCAGCAAAAATCACAAAATCTGAACAGCAAAATGAAATTTATAGTACGCAAATTGTGTCAGTGTGTTCAGTTATGTCATTCACAAATGAGGCAGGCCAATCGTCAAGTCGTTTTAATGTAAATGTAATGTTATCTTTCCTGGTATATAACTTCCTATAGGTATATATAATATGCAGATTTGCAAGTTAGAACTGTGACTGGGTTTGTTAATAGTTGGCATCAGCTTTGCATGTACATAAAGTCCTGCTGATTTGTAAAATATACATTAGGCTTAGTTTAATATACATGGTAAAATGTATGTGTTTAACTTTGGTATCTGGGCATATTGCCAAGAGCCAGTTTATTTCAGGGGTAGCAGCATTTTTGCCAAGTAACATTAAGTTACGTCTGATGAATTCAAGTGCTAATTGATAAGACTTGTTGGATTTATATTGATGCGTTCAACTTTGCTGATAATTTATCAGAAACAAGATATTTTTACTCCGACTCAATCACTGTGCGATGGATGACGATGCCTGTTTACTTGTGGCTAAATTTTTGTTATTGTTATAATTTTTGTGAATATTAACTCACGTTTTGAGAATATAATGAGCTGTTCAATATTACTTGCGTGTCAGATAGAACCTGGTATTGAGGAACAGCACTATTAGTCAATTACACAAGCCATAGATCGCCTTATTCCGGGGTTTTCCGTAACATGGCTTTGGGCGATCTTTCGGAAAATAGCCTCTCGCCGTATAAAAATCAAATGCGAATTGGAAAAAACTTTTTTTCACCAATACATTTCCAGAATACTGAATACTAGTATATGATGCATATACATGATAAATGTTTAGTTTTGAAATGCATGTCCATACCGGAGATACATCAGGCCACAGAGAAAGAAATCACACCGACAGAGAAAACTTGTACATCAGTGTGTATACATGTAGACTATGGACATAAACACGCATCACTGTACCATCCAGCTCTTTTCAACTATTCCAGTGACACATTTTGTTCACTCAAAATGATCATGATATGGTAATACCTGTACACGTAGTTTATGCAGTGAAAATTGTGTCTCACGTTGAATTGAGATTTTGATGCCCTTTTTTTCAAGCCAATAGGGGTAACAGTAACATAACTAAACACCAAATTGGTCACCTCGATGTGATTTTGATGCCCCTGTAATAATTCTTTGGTGTAAAATCTTGACACAAGTTTGATGGAATATCTGGATGTTCGATAAACCGTTTACATTTTCATCGAAAATACATTATATGAAGAAAATCACATCACCAAAAATTTTTTTTAAATGAATCCGAATTATCGCTCTTGGGCCATAAATCGGGTTGGCCATATTACGGAAAACCCGGGTAACATTATTTGTAGGATTGCGGCTGGTAATGATACTTTTGTCTACCAATCAGTTAACTTTTATCTTAATCGTCACGTTATCATTATTTTACCTAAAAGTATGAGGAATTCTATAATGTTTTTGAATACTCTTTGTTTATATTGTGTACGCTAGAGTTTGTTTTTGTCTGTAAGAGTCATATTTTGTTAAAGACCGATCTGGACCAGGTTATTGTTTGGGACACCCGAAAACGAGTTCCAAGTTCCGAGTTCTGAGTTCCGAGTTCCAAGTTCCGAGTCCCAAGTTCCGCGTTTAAGAAAAAGGTGCCGTCGGTGTTCAGTCAGTACCCTAAAACTTCTAATAAACGCCCGGGCGTCTATTGATTTCAGTTACACTCTAGACCCGGCGTCTATTAGAACCCGTCGTTTGTTAGAACCCGGCGTTTCTTGATTTCAGTCGTCTGGACCCGGTGTATTGGAATTGGCGAGGCCTGTGTTACGATATGACAAATCGGATGACAGTTTAGATATTAAAGCTGGAAATTCCCGACTGGGACGCGTTGACGTTGTCGATATTAATATCTATACGTTGCTATGTTACACAATGTACGTATAGACTCGGCGTCTATCAGAACCCGGCGTCTATTAATTTCAGTATACCTGAACCCCCGGCGTCTATTAGGGACCCGGCGTCTATTAGAAGTTTTACGGTATTTCTACACATGCCACTCTTTTTCAGGTGTTCTTTGAACATTGAGTCTAAAAGTTGCAGAGAGGAGGGATCATATGGCGGCAGTTTGAAGGCGCAGCACCACTATATGTATTATACACGTTCGAATAAATGATAAATATCAACTTCTTCTATTAAACATTTGTTCAGTCATCCACAGCATAGTTCGTTGGTGATGCCTGAACAATTATTTAATGAAAGAAATTGACAAGATCCGAATTTATTCTGTCATAATGCAGTAAGTATTATTTTCATTCTCCTATCCGAAATTTCAAATCATACCCGCGTGGCACTCTGAGGTCCGCGCGTACCAGGCATTAGCTTGGAAGGTTATTTTTCGACTTTGTGATATTGAAAGGTGGCACAAGAAAGTGATTTGATGAGCTGGACAGACCCGATGCAGAAATATAAAAACGATAACTGCACTTTCTTGGGACTTTAAATGCGGAACTTGGAACTCGGAACTTGAAACTCGGAACTTGGAACTTGAAACTCGTTTTCGGGTGTCCCTTATTGTTTGGTTGTCATTTTCTGGTTATCCCAATTTATGTCAAAGTGGCTTCTTTCTTGAATGCCACATCCTGCTTTTCAGGTTTCAGCTGGCATCTTACTCGCACCAGTAGTAATGAAAATAACGTGGTATTGACATTATTGTAAAGTCATGAACAGAATCTTTTGCTCAGGAATTTGTTCAGTTTAATAATTGTAAATTATAATGCTTGCAAAACACATCATCATGTTCATTAAAAAGTGTTCATCATGAAATTACACAGATTTGTGACTTTCCTTGGTTGTGGGTATTTTGCAAATAATGCTTGTATTTCTTGTATACATCGGTACACCTGATGTGTTCTGAGTTATTACTGTGGACTTGTACATGAATAAGTAATCGGTGTGGTGGTGACAGCGTCATCAAGAGTATAATGTAACATGTAACCAAGGTTGTGGGTGAAATTATTTTTAGTTTTAACTCAATTATGCAAAATGTCTCATACATTGGAATGTCTATGAAATATTTTTTATGCTGATTTGTTTTATTGTGTTATACCAAGTTTCCTGCACACCAAACAACCAGAAAATCAGCAATTCTGCATTGTGGCCTTGATTTACTTTTGATCGTTATTCAGTGGTTCAAGACAGTTCATATAACAGTAGGTTGGCAGCAATTTGTGTACATAGCTGTAGAAGAAAGGAGACCAGTTCACTGTGCGATTGTATGAAAAATGACTCTTATGTAAAAGTTTGTGTTCAGTTAACTTGTGCAATACCCATCAATATTTCATGCACAAGTCTTCATAGCTCTATGGTTATTTGATGTTGCATTATCTTTCAGTATACAAATGATCTATTGCAATTTGATGGAACTCGATTTAATGACATTTTACAAGGCATGCTTGTGACGTCTTTATTGTGTGTGTTGTTTTGGTGGCCAGTGTTTCCTGTCACTGACACTGGGTTAAGGTGCTTATTGCAGTCCATGATTTGTTTAAAGTCTTCTGTGTGTGTCTTCTTGTAAACATGCTGATGTCTGCACTGTGTCACCATGCTGATGTCTGCACTGTGTCGCCATGCTGATGTCTGTCGCCATGCTGATATCAGCACTGTGTTGCCATGCTGATGTCTGCACTTGTCTCCATGCTGGTGTCTGCACTGTGTCGCCATGCTGATGTCTGCACTGTGTGGCCATGCTGATGTCGGCACTGTGTCACCATGCTGATGTCTGCACTGTGTCACCATGCTGATGTCTGCACTGTGTGGCCATGCTGATGTCGGCACTGTGTCACCATGCTGGTGTCTGCACTGTGTCGCCATGCTGATGTCTGCACTGTGTTGCCATGCTGATGTCTGCACTGTGTCGCCATGCTGATGTCTGCACTGTGTCGCCATGCTGATGTCTGCACTGTGTCGCCATGCTGATGTCTGCACTGTGTCGCCATGCTGATGTCGGCACTGTGTGGCCATGCTGATGTCGGCACTGTGTGGCCATGCTGATGTCGGCACTGTGTGGCCATGCTGATGTCTGCACTGTGTGGCCATGCTGATGTCTGCACTGTGTGGCCATGCTGATGTCTGCACTGTGTGGCCATGCTGATGTCTGCACTGTGTGGCCATGCTGATGTCGGCACTGTGTCGCCATGCTGATGTCGGCGCTGTGTCGCCATGCTGATGTCGGCGCTGTGTCGCCATGCTGATGTCGGCGCTGTCGCCATGCTGATGTCGGCGCTGTGTCGCCATGCTGATGTTGGCACTGTGTCGCCATGCTGATGTCGGCGCTGTGTCGCCATGCTGATGTCGGCACTGTGTCGCCATGCTGATGTCGGCACTGTGTCGCCATGCTGATGTTGGCACTGTGTCGCCATGCTGATGTCGGCGCTGTCGCCATGCTGATGTCGGCGCTGTCGCCATGCTGATGTCGGCGCTGTGTCGCCATGCTGATGTTGGCACTGTGTCGCCATGCTGATGTCGGCGCTGTGTTGCCATGCTGATGTCGGCGCTGTGTTGCCATGCTGATGTCGGCACTGTGTGGCCATGCTGATGTCTGCACTGTGTGGCCATGCTGATGTCTGCACTGTGTGGCCATGCTGATGTCGGCGCTGTGTTGCCATGCTGATGTCGGCACTGTGTCGCCATGCTGATGTCGGCACTGTGTGTATCTGTTCCATGACTGGCAGTTTTGTTTTTGTTTGTTGTTCAAACCATGACATAACTTCCATAAGTGAAGTGCAAACAATTTTCTTTGAATGTTCTTCATACAATATTATTGGGTTGTTTCTTTGACATAGCTATTTTTATATGAATCTTGTCAGAATCGTTCAATTTTTGATGACATGTGATTGTTGATCTTTATGATATTGTCACACAGGTGTTGCATTTACACATTCAAATAAGTGTTTTAGCGGAAAATGTATTTTACAATTTGTATTGAATTGATATTGATCATCTAAATTATTGTATGATTTGAATTTGCTCAAATCAAATATTTTTTGAGAAAGTTCACACTGATATCGGGTTAAATGAGTCAAGAGTGTGAATATAAATACAACTACAGCAAGAAACCTAGCCTACAAGTTGTCAACTTTATTGTGTATGAAAGTCTTCTACATGAAAAGATGGAATGTGAAATAGTTGTATACTTTACCGATATGCATTTTCAATTAGCAAAACAGTTGCTGACCGAAGTTCAACGCCAAGCAGGCTTTCCATTGTATGAGACATAATATGTTTCATTTTGTTTTCATTGTGGTTTTAGAGTAATGTGCTTTTTATGCGAAACAAGTTGTCTGGTCTTTATAGAGATACTTCTGTGAATTGTACATTACCATCTTGTTGTTGTAACATACACTGTATATACTATACTATATCAATAAACTCTAGAAATTGTACTGGATTCTTTCCTTCCTGGGACACTGGAGAGGGTTGTTGTGAGAGGTTGTTTACACCCTTGAGAGGACTGTTGTGAGAGGCTGTTTACACACTTGTGAGGGCTGTTGTGAGAGGTTGTTTACACCCTTGAGAGGACTGTTGTGAGAGGCTGTTTACACACTTGAGAGGGCTGTTGTGAGAGGCTGTTTACACACTTGAGAGGACTGTTGTGAGGGGCTGTTTACACACTTGAGAGGGCTGTTGTGAGGGGTTGTTTACACACTTGTGAGGGCTGTTGTGAGAGGCTGTTTACACACTTGAGACGGCTCTTGTGAGGGGCTGTTTACACACTTGAGAGGGCTGTTGTGAGAGGCTGTTTACACTTGAGAGGGTTGTTGTGAGAGGCTGTTTACACTTGAGAGGGCTGTTGTGAGAGGCTGTTTATACACTTGAGAGGACTGCTGTGAGAGGCTGTTTACACTTGAGAGGGCTGTTGTGAGAGGCTGTTTACACACTTGAGAGGGCTGTTGTGAGAGGCTGTTTACACTTGAGAGGGCTGTTGTGAGAGGCTGTTTACACACTTGAGAGGACTGTTGTGAGAGGCTGTTTACACACTTGAGAGGGCTGTTGTGAGAGGCTGTTTACTCACTTGAGAGGGCTGTTGTGAGAGGCTGTTTACACACTTGTGAGGACTGTTGTGAGGGGCTGTTTACACACTTGAGAGGACTGTTGTGAGGGGCTGTTTACACACTTGAGAGGGCTGTTGTGAGGGGTTGTTTACACACTTGTGAGGGCTGTTGTGAGAGGCTGTTTACACACTTGAGACGGCTCTTGTGAGGGGCTGTTTACACACTTGAGAGGGCTGTTGTGAGAGGCTGTTTACACTTGAGAGGGTTGTTGTGAGAGGCTGTTTACACTTGAGAGGGCTGTTGTGAGAGGCTGTTTACACACTTGAGAGGACTGCTGTGAGGGGCTGTTTACACACTTGAGAGGGCTGTTGTGAGGGGTTGTTTACACACTTGTGAGGGCTGTTGTGAGAGGCTGTTTACACACTTGAGACGGCTCTTGTGAGGGGCTGTTTACACACTTGAGAGGGCTGTTGTGAGAGGCTGTTTACACTTGAGAGGGTTGTTGTGAGAGGCTGTTTACACTTGAGAGGGCTGTTGTGAGAGGCTGTTTACACACTTGAGAGGACTGCTGTGAGAGGCTGTTTACACTTGAGAGGGCTGTTGTGAGAGGCTGTTTACTCACTTGAGAGGGCTGTTGTGAGAGGTTGTTTACACACTTGAGAGGGCTGTTGTGAGAGGCTGTTTACACACTTGAGAGGACTTCTGTGAGAGGCTGTTTACACTTGAGAGGGCTGTTGTGAGAGGCTGTTTACACACTTGAGAGGACTGTTGTGAGAGGTTGTTTACACACTTGAGAGGGCTGTTGTGAGAGGCTGTTTACACACTTGAGAGGACTGCTGTGAGGGGCTGTTTACACACTTGAGAGGGCTGTTGTGAGAGGCTGTTTACACACTTGAGAGGACTGTTGTGAGAGGCTGTTTACACACTTGAGAGGGCTGATGTGAGAGGTTGTTTACACACTTGAGAAGGCTGTTGTGAGAGGTTGTTTACACACTTGAGAGGACTGTTGTGAGGGGCTGTTTACACACTTGAGAGGACTGTTGGGAGAGGTTGTTTACACACTTGAGAGGACTGTTGTGAGAGGCTGTTTACACACTTGAGAGGGCTGTTGTGAGAGGTTGTTTACACACTTGAGAGGACTGTTGTGAGAGGTTGTTTACACACTTGAGAGGGCTGTTGTGAGAGGCTGTTTACACTTGAGAGGGCTGTTGTGAGGGGCTGTTTACACACTTGAGAGGACTGCTGTGAGAGGCTGTTTACACACTTGAGAGGACTGTTCTGAGAGGTTGTTTACACACTTGAGAGGGCTGTTGTGAGAGGCTGTTTACACACTTGAGAGGACTGTTGTGAGAGGCTGTTTACACACTTGAGAGGGCTGATGTGAGAGGTTGTTTACACACTTGAGAGGGCTGTTGTGAGAGGTTGTTTACACACTTGAGAGGACTGTTGTGAGAGGCTGTTTACACACTTGAGAGGGCTGTTGTGAGAGGTTGTTTACACACTTGAGAGGACTGTTGTGAGAGGTTGTTTACACACTTGAGAGGGCTGTTGTGAGAGGCTGTTTACACTTGAGAGGGCTGTTGTGAGGGGCTGTTTACACACTTGAGAGGACTGCTGTGAGAGGCTGTTTACACACTTGAGAGGACTGTTCTGAGAGGTTGTTTACACACTTGAGAGGGCTGTTGTGAGAGGCTGTTTACACACTTGAGAGGACTGTTGTGAGAGGCTGTTTACACACTTGAGAGGGCTGATGTGAGAGGTTGTTTACACACTTGAGAGGGCTGTTGTGAGAGGTTGTTTACACACTTGAGAGGACTTGTGAGGGGCTGTTTACACACTTGAGTGGACTGTTGGGAGAGGTTGTTTACACACTTGAGAGGACTGTTGTGAGAGGCTGTTTACACACTTGAGAGGGCTGTTGTGAGAGGCTGTTTACATACTTGAGAGGGCCGTTGTGAGAGGTTGTTTACACGCTTGAGAGGGCTGCTGTGAGAGGCTGTTTACACACTTGAGAGGACTGTTGTGAGAGGTTGTTTACACACTTGAGAGGGCTGTTGTGAGAGGCTGTGTACACACTTGAGAGGGCTGTTGTGGGAGGTTGTTTACACACTTGAGAGGGCTGTTGTGAGAGGCTGTTTACACACTTGAGAGGACTGTTGTGAGAGGCTGTTTACACACTTAAGAGGTCTGTTGTGAGAGGCTGTTTACACACTTGGGAGGACTGTGGTGAGAGGCTGTTTACCCACTTGAGAGGACTGTTGTGAGGGGTTGTTTACACACTTGAGAAATCTGTTGTGAGAGGCTGTTTACACACTTGAGAGGTCTGTTGTGAGAGGCTGTTTACACACTTGAGAGGGCTGTTGTGAGAAGCTGTTTACACACTTGAGAGGACTGTTGTGAGGGGCTGTTTACACACTTGAGAGGGCTGTTGTGAGGGGCTGTTTACACACTTGATAGGACTGTTGTGAGAGGCTGTTTACACACTTGAGAGGACTGTTGTGAGAGGCTGTTTACACACTTGAGAGGACTGTTGTGAGAGGCTGTTTACACACTTGAGAGGGCTGTTGTGAGAGGCTGTTTACACACTTGAGAGGGTTGTTTTGAGGGGCTGTTTACACAATTGAGAGGGCTGTTGTGAGGGGCTGTTTACACACTGGAGAGGGCTGCTGTGAGAGGCTGTTTATATACTTGAGAGGACTGTTGTGAGAGGCTGTTTACACACTTGAGAGGGCTGCTGTGAGAGGCTGTTTACACACTTGAGAGGGCTGTTGTGAGAGGCTGTTTACACACTTGAGAGGGCTGTTGTGAGAGGTTGTTTACACACTTGAGAGGGCCGTTGTGAGAGGCTGTTTACACACTTGAGAGAACTGTTGTGAGAGGCTGTTTATACACTTGAGAGGGCTGTTTTGAGAGGCTGTTTACTCACTTGAGAGGGCTGTTGTGAGAGGCTGTTTACTCACTTGAGAGGGCTCTTGTGAGAAGCTGTTTACACACTTGAGAGGGCTGTTGTGAGAGGCTGTTTACACACTTGAGAGAACTGTTGTGAGAGGCTGTTTACACACTTGAGAGGGCTGTTGTGAGAGGTTGTTTACACACTTGTGAGGGCCGTTGTGAGATGCTGTTTACACACTTGAGAGAACTGTTGTGAGAGGCTGTTTACACACTTGAGAGGGCTGTTGTGAGAGGCTGTTTACACACTTGAGAGGGCTGTTGTGAGGGGCTGTTTACTCACTTGAGAGGGCTGTTGTGAGAAGCTGTTTACACACTTGAGAGGGCTGTTGTGAGAGGCTGTTTACACACTTGAGAGGGCTGTTGTGAGAGGCTGTTTACACACTTGAGAGGGCTGTTTTGAGAGGCTGTTTACACACTTGATGGGACTGTTATGAGAGGCTGTTTACACACTTGAGAGGGCTGTTGTGAGAGGCTGTTTACACACTTGAGAGGGCTGTTGTGAGGGGCTGTTTACTCACTTGAGAGGGCTGCTGTGAGAAGCTGTTTACACACTTGAGAGGGCTGTTGTGAGAGGCTGTTTACACACCTGAGAGGGCTGTTGTGAGAGGCTGTTTACACACTTGAGAGGACTGTTGTGAGAGGCTGTTTACACACTTGATTGGACTGTTATGAGAGGCTGTTTACACACTTGAGAGGGCTGTTGTGAGAGGCTGTTTACACACTTCAGAGGACTGTTGTGAGAGGCTGTTTACACACTTGAGAGGGTTGTTGTGAGAGGTTGTTTACACACTTGAGAGGGCTGTTGTGAGAGGCTGTTTACACACTTGAGAGAACTGTTGTGAGAGGCTGTTTACACACTTGAGAGGACTGTTGTGAGAGGCTGTTTACACACTTGAGAGGGTTGTTGTGAGAGGTTGCTTACACACTTGAGAGGGCTGTTGTGAGAGGTTGTTTACACACTTGAGAGGGCTGATGTGAGAGGCTGTTTACACACTTGAGAGGACTGTTGTGAGAGGCTGTTTACACACTTGAGAGGGTTGTTGTGAGAGGTTGTTTACACACTTGAGAGGGCTTTTGTGAGAGGCTGTTTACACACTTGAGAGGACTGTTGTGAGAGGCTGTTTACACACTTGTGAGGGTTGTTGTGAGAGGCTGTTTACACACTTGAGAGGACTGTTATGAGAGGCTGTTTACACACTTGAGAGGACTGTTGTGAGAGGCTGTTTACACACTTGATAGGACTGTTATGAGAGGCTGTTTACACACTTGAGAGGACTGTTGTGAGAGGTTATTTACACACTTGAGAGGGTTGTTGTGAGAGGTTGTTTACACACTTGAGAGGGCTGTTGTGAGAGGCTGTTTACACACTTGAGAGGGCTGCTGTGAGAGGCTGTTTACACACTTGAGAGGACTGTTGTGAGAGGCTGTTTACACACTTGAGAGGACTGTTGTGAGAGGCTGTTTACACACTTGAGAGGGCTGCTGTGAGAGGTTGTTTACACACTTGAGAGGACTGTTGTGAGAGGCTGTTTACACACTTGAGAGGATTGTTGTGAGAGGTTGTTTACACACTTGAGAGGGCTGTTGTGAGAGGCTGTTTACACACTTGAGAGGACTGTTGTGAGAGGCTGTTTACACACTGGAGAGGGCTGCTGTGAGAGGCTGTTTACCCACTTGAGAGGACTGTTGTGAGAGGCTGTTTACACACTTGAGAGGGCTGCTGTGAGAGGCTGTTTACACACTTGAGAGGGCTGTTGTGAGAGGCTGTTTACACACTTGAGAGGGCTGTTGTGAGAGGTTGTTTACACACTTGAGAGGGCCGTTGTGAGAGGCTGTTTACACACTTGAGAGAACTGTTGTGAGAGGCTGTTTATACACTTGAGAGGGCTGTTTTGAGAGGCTGTTTACTCACTTGAGAGGGCTGTTGTGAGAGGCTGTTTACTCACTTGAGAGGGCTCTTGTGAGAAGCTGTTTACACACTTGAGAGGGCTGTTGTGAGAGGCTGTTTACACACTTGAGAGAACTGTTGTGAGAGGCTGTTTACACACTCGAGAGGGCTGTTGTGAGAGGTTGTTTACACACTTGTGAGGGCCGTTGTGAGAGGCTGTTTACACACTTGAGAGAACTGTTGTGAGAGGCTGTTTACACACTTGAGAGGGCTGTTGTGAGAGGCTGTTTACACACTTGAGAGGACTGTTGTGAGAGGCTGTTTACACACTTGAGAGAACTGTTGTGAGAGGCTGTTTACACACTTGAGAGGGCTGTTGTGAGAGGCTGTTTACACACTTGAGAGGACTGTTGTGAGAGGCTGTTTACACACTTGAGAGGGCTGCTGTGAGAGGCTGTTTACACACTTGAGAGGGTTGTTGTGAGAGGCTGTTTACACACTTGAGAGGGTTGTTGTGAGAGGTTGTTTACACACTTGAGAGGGCTGTTGTGAGAGGCTGTTTACACACTTGAGAAAACTGTTGTGAGAGGCTGTTTACACACTTGAGAGGACTGTTGTGAGAGGCTGTTTACACACTTGAGAGGGTTGTTGTGAGAGGTTGTTTACACACTTGAGAGGGCTGTTGTGAGAGGCTGTTTACACACTTGAGAGGGCTGTTGTGAGAGGTTGTTTACACACTTGAGAGGACTGTTGTGAGAGGCTGTTTACACACTTGAGAGGACTGTTGTGAGGGGCTGTTTACACACTTGAGAGGGCTGTTGTGAGGGGCTGTTTACACACTTGATAGGACTGTTGTGAGAGGCTGTTTACACACTTGAGAGGACTGTTGTGAGAGGCTGTTTACACACTTGAGAGGGCTGTTGTGAGAAGCTGTTTACACACTTGAGAGGGCTGTTGTGAGAGGCTGTTTACACACTTGAGAGGGCTGTTGTGAGAGGCTGTTTACACACTTGAGAGGACTGTTGTGAGAGGCTGTTTACACACTTGATAGGACTGTTCTGAGAGGCTGTTTACACACTTGAGAGGGCTGTTGTGAGAGGCTGTTTACACACTTCAGAGGACTGTTGTGAGAGGCTGTTTACACACTTGAGAGGGTTGTTGTGAGAGGTTGTTTACACACTTGAGAGGGCTGTTGTGAGAGGCTGTTTACACACTTGAGAGGACTTTTGTGAGAGGCTGTTTACACACTGGAGAGGGCTGCTGTGAGAGGCTGTTTACACACTTGAGAGGACTGTTGTGAGAGGCTGTTTACACACTTGAGAGGGCTGCTGTGAGAGGCTGTTTACACACTTGAGAGGGCTGTTGTGAGAGGCTGTTTACACACTTGAGAGGGCTGTTGTGAGAGGTTGTTTACACACTTGAGAGGGCCGTTGTGAGAGGCTGTTTACACACTTGAGAGAACTGTTGTGAGAGGCTGTTTATACACTTGAGAGGGCTGTTTTGAGAGGCTGTTTACTCACTTGAGAGGGCTGTTGTGAGAGGCTGTTTACTCACTTGAGAGGGCTCTTGTGAGAAGCTGTTTACACACTTGAGAGGGCTGTTGTGAGAGGCTGTTTACACACTTGAGAGAACTGTTGTGAGAGGCTGTTTACACACTCGAGAGGGCTGTTGTGAGAGGCTGTTTACATACTTGAGAGGACTGTTGTGAGAGGCTGTTTACACACTTGAGAGAACTGTTGTGAGAGGCTGTTTACACACTTGAGAGGGCTGTTGTGAGAGGCTGTTTACACACTTGAGAGGACTGTTGTGAGAGGCTGTTTACACACTTGAGAGGGCTGCTGTGAGAGGCTGTTTACACACTTGAGAGGGTTGTTGTGAGAGGCTGTTTACACACTTGAGAGGGTTGTTGTGAGAGGTTGTTTACACACTTGAGAGGGCTGTTGTGAGAGGCTGTTTACACACTTGAGAGAACTGTTGTGAGAGGCTGTTTACACACTTGAGAGGACTGTTGTGAGAGGCTGTTTACACACTTGAGAGGGTTGTTGTGAGAGGTTGTTTACACACTTGAGAGGGCTGTTGTGAGAGGCTGTTTACACACTTGAGAGGGCTGTTGTGAGAGGTTGTTTACACACTTGAGAGGACTGTTGTGAGAGGCTGTTTACACACTTGAGAGGACTGTTGTGAGGGGCTGTTTACACACTTGAGAGGGCTGTTGTGAGGGGCTGTTTACACACTTGATAGGACTGTTGTGAGAGGCTGTTTACACACTTGAGAGGACTGTTGTGAGAGGCTGTTTACACACTTGAGAGGGTTGTTGTGAGAATCTGTTTACACACTTGAGAGGGCTGTTGTGAGAGGCTGTTTACACACTTGAGAGGGCTGTTGTGAGAGGCTGTTTACACACTTGAGAGGACTGTTGTGAGAGGCTGTTTACACACTTGATAGGACTGTTATGAGCGGCTGTTTACACACTTGAGAGGGCTGTTGTGAGAGGCTGTTTACACACTTGAGAGGGCTGTTGTGAGAGGTTGTTTACACACTTGAGAGGGCCGTTGTGAGAGGCTGTTTACACACTTGAGAGAACTGTTGTGAGAGGCTGTTTATACACTTGAGAGGGCTGTTTTGAGAGGCTGTTTACTCACTTGAGAGGGCTGTTGTGAGAGGCTGTTTACTCACTTGAGAGGGCTCTTGTGAGAAGCTGTTTACACACTTGAGAGGGCTGTTGTGAGAGGCTGTTTACACACTTGAGAGAACTGTTGTGAGAGGCTGTTTACACACTTGAGAGGGCTGTTGTGAGAGGTTGTTTACACACTTGTGAGGGCCGTTGTGAGATGCTGTTTACACACTTGAGAGAACTGTTGTGAGAGGCTGTTTACACACTTGAGAGGGCTGTTGTGAGAGGCTGTTTACACACTTGAGAGGGCTGTTGTGAGGGGCTGTTTACTCACTTGAGAGGGCTGTTGTGAGAAGCTGTTTACACACTTGAGAGGGCTGTTGTGAGAGGCTGTTTACACACTTGAGAGGGCTGTTGTGAGAGGCTGTTTACACACTTGAGAGGGCTGTTTTGAGAGGCTGTTTACACACTTGATGGGACTGTTATGAGAGGCTGTTTACACACTTGAGAGGGCTGTTGTGAGAGGCTGTTCTCACACTTGAGAGGGCTGTTGTGAGGGGCTGTTTACTCACTTGAGAGGGCTGTTGTGAGAAGCTGTTTACACACTTGAGAGGGCTGTTGTGAGAGGCTGTTTACACACTTGAGAGGGCTGTTGTGAGAGGCTGTTTAAACACCTGAGAGGACTGTTGTGAGAGGCTGTTTACACACTTGATAGGACTGTTATGAGAGGCTGTTTACACACTTGAGAGGGCTGTTGTGAGAGGCTGTTTACACACTTCAGAGGACTGTTGTGAGAGGCTGTTTACACACTTGAGAGGACTGTTGTGAGAGGCTGTTTACACACTTGAGAGAACTGTTGTGAGAGGCTGTTTACACACTTGAGAGGGCTGTTGTGAGAGGTTGTTTACACACTTGTGAGGGCCGTTGTGAGATGCTGTTTACACACTTGAGAGAACTGTTGTGAGAGGCTGTTTACACACTTGAGAGGGCTGTTGTGAGAGGCTGTTTACACACTTGAGAGGGCTGTTGTGAGGGGCTGTTTACTCACTTGAGAGGGCTGTTGTGAGAAGCTGTTTACACACTTGAGAGGGCTGTTGTGAGAGGCTGTTTACACACTTGAGAGGGCTGTTGTGAGAGGCTGTTTACACACTTGAGAGGGCTGTTTTGAGAGGCTGTTTACACACTTGATGGGACTGTTATGAGAGGCTGTTTACACACTTGAGAGGGCTGTTGTGAGAGGCTGTTTACACACTTGAGAGGGCTGTTGTGAGGGGCTGTTTACTCACTTGAGAGGGCTGTTGTGAGAGGCTGTTTACACACTTGAGAGGACTGTTGTGAGAGGCTGTTTACACACTTGAGAGGGCTGCTGTGAGAGGCTGTTTACACACTTGAGAGGGCTGTTGTGAGAGGCTGTTTACACACTGGAGAGGGCTGCTGTGAGAGGCTGTTTACACACTTGAGAGGACTGCTGTGAGAGGCTGTTTACACACTTGAGAGGGCTGCTGTGAGAGGCTGTTTACACACTTGAGAGGGCTGTTGTGAGAGGCTGTTTACACACTTGAGAGGGCTGTTGTGAGAGGTTGTTTACACACTTGAGAGGGCCGTTGTGAGAGGCTGTTTACACACTTGAGAGAACTGTTGTGAGAGGCTGTTTATACACTTGAGAGGGCTGTTTTGAGAGGCTGTTTACTCACTTGAGAGGGCTGTTGTGAGAGGCTGTTTACTCACTTGAGAGGGCTCTTGTGAGAAGCTGTTTACACACTTGAGAGGGCTGTTGTGAGAGGCTGTTTACACACTTGAGAGAACTGTTGTGAGAGGCTGTTTACACACTCGAGAGGGCTGTTGTGAGAGGTTGTTTACACACTTGTGAGGGCCGTTGTGAGAGGCTGTTTACACATTTGAGAGAACTGTTGTGAGAGGCTGTTTACACACTTGAGAGGGCTGTTGTGAGAGGCTGTTTACACACTTGAGAGGACTGTTGTGAGAGGCTGTTTACACACTTGAGAGGGCTGCTGTGAGAGGCTGTTTACACACTTGAGAGGGTTGTTGTGAGAGGCTGTTTACACACTTGAGAGGGTTGTTGTGAGAGGTTGTTTACACACTTGAGAGGGCTGTTGTGAGAGGCTGTTTACACACTTGAGAAAACTGTTGTGAGAGGCTGTTTACACACTTGAGAGGACTGTTGTGAGAGGCTGTTTACACACTTGAGAGGGTTGTTGTGAGAGGTTGTTTACACACTTGAGAGGGCTGTTGTGAGAGGCTGTTTACACACTTGAGAGGGCTGTTGTGAGAGGTTGTTTACACATTTGAGAGGACTGTTGTGAGAGGCTGTTTACACACTTGAGAGGACTGTTGTGAGGGGCTGTTTACACACTTGAGAGGGCTGTTGTGAGGGGCTGTTTACACACTTGATAGGACTGTTGTGAGAGGCTGTTTACACACTTGAGAGGACTGTTGTGAGAGGCTGTTTACACACTTGAGAGGACTGCTGTGAGAGGCTGTTTACACACTTGAGAGGACTGTTGTGAGAGGTTGTTTACACACTTGAGAGGGCTGTTGTGAGAGGCTGTTTACACACTTGAGAGGGCTGTTGTGAGAGGTTGTTTACACACTTGAGAGGGCTGTTGTGAGAGGCTGTTTACACACTTGAGAGGACTGTTGTGAGAAGCTGTTTACACACTTGAGAGGGTTGTTGTGAGAGGCTGTTTACACACTTGAGAGGACTGTTGTGAGAAGCTGTTTACACACTTGAGAGGGCTGTTGTGAGAGGCTGTTTACACACTTGAGAGGGCTGTTGTGAGAGGTTGTTTACACACTTGAGAGGGCTGTTGTGAGGGGCTGTTTACACACTTGAGAGGACTGCTGTGTGAGGCTGTTTACACACTTGAGAGGACTGTTGTGAGAGGTTGTTTACACACTTGAGAGGGCTGTTGTGAGAGGTTGTTTATACACTTGAGAGGGCTGTTGTGGGAGGCTGTTTACACACTTGAGAGGGCTGTTGTGAGAGGCTGTTTACACACTTGAGAGGACTGTTGTGAGAGGCTGTTTACACACTTGAGAGGGCTGTTGTGAGAGGCTGTTTACACACTTGAGAGGACTGTTGTGAGAGGCTGTTTACACACTTAAGAGGTCTGTTGTGAGAGGCTGTTTACACACTTGGGAGGACTGTGGTGAGAGGCTGTTTACCCACTTGAGAGGACTGTTGTGAGGGGTTGTTTACACACTTGAGGAATCTGTTGTGAGAGGCTGTTTACACACTTGAGAGGTCTGTTGTGAGAGGCTGTTTACACACTTGAGAGGGCTGTTGTGAGAAGCTGTTTACACACTTGAGAGGACTGTTGTGAGGGGCTGTTTACACACTTGAGAGGGCTGTTGTGAGGGGCTGTTTACACACTTGATAGGACTGTTGTGAGAGGCTGTTTACACACTTGAGAGGACTGTTGTGAGAGGCTGTTTACACACTTGAGAGGACTGTTGTGAGAGGCTGTTTACACACTTGAGAGGCTGTTGTGAGAGGCTGTTTACACACTTGAGAGGGGCTGTTGTGAGAGGTTGTTTACACACTTGAGAGGGCCGTTGTGAGAGGCTGTTTACACACTTGAGAGAACTGTTGTGAGAGGCTGTTTATACACTTGAGAGGGCTGTTTTGAGAGGCTGTTTACTCACTTGAGAGGGCTGTTGTGAGAGGCTGTTTACTCACTTGAGAGGGCTCTTGTGAGAAGCTGTTTACACACTTGAGAGGACTGTTGTGAGAGGTTGTTTACACACTTGAGAGGGCCGTTGTGAGAGGCTGTTTACACACTTGAGAGAACTGTTGTGAGAGGCTGTTTATACACTTGAGAGGGCTGTTTTGAGAGGCTGTTTACTCACTTGAGAGGGCTGTTGTGAGAGGCTGTTTACTCACTTGAGAGGGCTCTTGTGAGAAGCTGTTTACACACTTGAGAGGGCTGTTGTGAGAGGCTGTTTACACACTTGAGAGAACTGTTGTGAGAGGCTGTTTACACACTCGAGAGGGCTGTTGTGAGAGGTTGTTTACACACTTGTGA
The DNA here is from genome assembly GCA_949152475.1 of Terebella lapidaria. Taxonomy (NCBI): domain Eukaryota; kingdom Metazoa; phylum Annelida; class Polychaeta; order Terebellida; family Terebellidae; genus Terebella; species Terebella lapidaria. Next base: position 42,740,150 of record OX424561.1, on the reverse strand, counting down.
GGGCCGTTGTGAGAGGCTGTTTACACATTTGAGAGAACTGTTGTGAGAGGCTGTTTACACACTTGAGAGGGCTGTTGTGAGAGGCTGTTTACACACTTGAGAGGACTGTTGTGAGAGGCTGTTTACACACTTGAGAGGGCTGCTGTGAGAGGCTGTTTACACACTTGAGAGGGTTGTTGTGAGAGGCTGTTTACACACTTGAGAGGGTTGTTGTGAGAGGTTGTTTACACACTTGAGAGGGCTGTTGTGAGAGGCTGTTTACACACTTGAGAAAACTGTTGTGAGAGGCTGTTTACACACTTGAGAGGACTGTTGTGAGAGGCTGTTTACACACTTGAGAGGGTTGTTGTGAGAGGTTGTTTACACACTTGAGAGGGCTGTTGTGAGAGGCTGTTTACACACTTGAGAGGGCTGTTGTGAGAGGTTGTTTACACATTTGAGAGGACTGTTGTGAGAGGCTGTTTACACACTTGAGAGGACTGTTGTGAGGGGCTGTTTACACACTTGAGAGGGCTGTTGTGAGGGGCTGTTTACACACTTGATAGGACTGTTGTGAGAGGCTGTTTACACACTTGAGAGGACTGTTGTGAGAGGCTGTTTACACACTTGAGAGGACTGCTGTGAGAGGCTGTTTACACACTTGAGAGGACTGTTGTGAGAGGTTGTTTACACACTTGAGAGGGCTGTTGTGAGAGGCTGTTTACACACTTGAGAGGGCTGTTGTGAGAGGTTGTTTACACACTTGAGAGGGCTGTTGTGAGAGGCTGTTTACACACTTGAGAGGACTGTTGTGAGAAGCTGTTTACACACTTGAGAGGGTTGTTGTGAGAGGCTGTTTACACACTTGAGAGGACTGTTGTGAGAAGCTGTTTACACACTTGAGAGGGCTGTTGTGAGAGGCTGTTTACACACTTGAGAGGGCTGTTGTGAGAGGTTGTTTACACACTTGAGAGGGCTGTTGTGAGGGGCTGTTTACACACTTGAGAGGACTGCTGTGTGAGGCTGTTTACACACTTGAGAGGACTGTTGTGAGAGGTTGTTTACACACTTGAGAGGGCTGTTGTGAGAGGTTGTTTATACACTTGAGAGGGCTGTTGTGGGAGGCTGTTTACACACTTGAGAGGGCTGTTGTGAGAGGCTGTTTACACACTTGAGAGGACTGTTGTGAGAGGCTGTTTACACACTTGAGAGGGCTGTTGTGAGAGGCTGTTTACACACTTGAGAGGACTGTTGTGAGAGGCTGTTTACACACTTAAGAGGTCTGTTGTGAGAGGCTGTTTACACACTTGGGAGGACTGTGGTGAGAGGCTGTTTACCCACTTGAGAGGACTGTTGTGAGGGGTTGTTTACACACTTGAGGAATCTGTTGTGAGAGGCTGTTTACACACTTGAGAGGTCTGTTGTGAGAGGCTGTTTACACACTTGAGAGGGCTGTTGTGAGAAGCTGTTTACACACTTGAGAGGACTGTTGTGAGGGGCTGTTTACACACTTGAGAGGGCTGTTGTGAGGGGCTGTTTACACACTTGATAGGACTGTTGTGAGAGGCTGTTTACACACTTGAGAGGACTGTTGTGAGAGGCTGTTTACACACTTGAGAGGACTGTTGTGAGAGGCTGTTTACACACTTGAGAGGGCTGTTGTGAGAGGCTGTTTACACACTTGAGAGGGTTGTTTTGAGGGGCTGTTTACACACTTGAGAGGGCTGTTGTGAGAGGCTGTTTACACACTTGAGAGGACTGTTGTGAGAGGCTGTTTACACACTGGAGAGGGCTGCTGTGAGAGGCTGTTTACACACTTGAGAGGACTGTTGTGAGAGGCTGTTTACACACTTGAGAGGGCTGCTGTGAGAGGCTGTTTACACACTTGAGAGGGCTGTTGTGAGAGGCTGTTTACACACTTGAGAGGGCTGTTGTGAGAGGTTGTTTACACACTTGAGAGGGCCGTTGTGAGAGGCTGTTTACACACTTGAGAGAACTGTTGTGAGAGGCTGTTTATACACTTGAGAGGGCTGTTTTGAGAGGCTGTTTACTCACTTGAAAGGGCTGTTGTGAGAGGCTGTTTACTCACTTGAGAGGGCTCTTGTGAGAAGCTGTTTACACACTTGAGAGGGCTGTTGTGAGAGGCTGTTTACACACTTGAGAGAACTGTTGTGAGAGGCTGTTTACACACTCGAGAGGGCTGTTGTGAGAGGTTGTTTACACACTTGTGAGGGCCGTTGTGAGAGGCTGTTTACACATTTGAGAGAACTGTTGTGAGAGGCTGTTTACACACTTGAGAGGGCTGTTGTGAGAGGCTGTTTACACACTTGAGAGGACTGTTGTGAGAGGCTGTTTACACACTTGAGAGGGCTGCTGTGAGAGGCTGTTTACACACTTGAGAGGGTTGTTGTGAGAGGCTGTTTACACACTTGAGAGGGTTGTTGTGAGAGGTTGTTTACACACTTGAGAGGGCTGTTGTGAGAGGCTGTTTACACACTTGAGAAAACTGTTGTGAGAGGCTGTTTACACACTTGAGAGGACTGTTGTGAGAGGCTGTTTACACACTTGAGAGGGTTGTTGTGAGAGGTTGTTTACACACTTGAGAGGGCTGTTGTGAGAGGCTGTTTACACACTTGAGAGGGCTGTTGTGAGAGGTTGTTTACACACTTGAGAGGACTGTTGTGAGAGGCTGTTTACACACTTGAGAGGACTGTTGTGAGGGGCTGTTTACACACTTGAGAGGGCTGTTGTGAGGGGCTGTTTACACACTTGATAGGACTGTTGTGAGAGGCTGTTTACACACTTGAGAGGACTGTTGTGAGAGGCTGTTTACACACTTGAGAGGACTGCTGTGAGAGGCTGTTTACACACTTGAGAGGACTGTTGTGAGAGGTTGTTTACACACTTGAGAGGGCTGTTGTGAGAGGCTGTTTACACACTTGAGAGGGCTGTTGTGAGAGGTTGTTTACACACTTGAGAGGGCTGTTGTGAGAGGCTGTTTACACACTTGAGAGGACTGTTGTGAGAAGCTGTTTACACACTTGAGAGGGTTGTTGTGAGAGGCTGTTTACACACTTGAGAGGACTGTTGTGAGAAGCTGTTTACACACTTGAGAGGGCTGTTGTGAGAGGCTGTTTACACACTTGAGAGGGCTGTTGTGAGAGGTTGTTTACACACTTGAGAGGGCTGTTGTGAGGGGCTGTTTACACACTTGAGAGGACTGCTGTGTGAGGCTGTTTACACACTTGAGAGGACTGTTGTGAGAGGTTGTTTACACACTTGAGAGGGCTGTTGTGAGAGGTTGTTTATACACTTGAGAGGGCTGTTGTGGGAGGCTGTTTACACACTTGAGAGGGCTGTTGTGAGAGGCTGTTTACACACTTGAGAGGACTGTTGTGAGAGGCTGTTTACACACTTGAGAGGGCTGTTGTGAGAGGCTGTTTACACACTTGAGAGGACTGTTGTGAGAGGCTGTTTACACACTTAAGAGGTCTGTTGTGAGAGGCTGTTTACACACTTGGGAGGACTGTGGTGAGAGGCTGTTTACCCACTTGAGAGGACTGTTGTGAGGGGTTGTTTACACACTTGAGGAATCTGTTGTGAGAGGCTGTTTACACACTTGAGAGGTCTGTTGTGAGAGACTGTTTACACACTTGAGAGGGCTGTTGTGAGAAGCTGTTTACACACTTGAGAGGACTGTTGTGAGGGGCTGTTTACACACTTGAGAGGGCTGTTGTGAGGGGCTGTTTACACACTTGATAGGACTGTTGTGAGAGGCTGTTTACACACTTGAGAGGACTGTTGTGAGAGGCTGTTTACACACTTGAGAGGACTGTTGTGAGAGGCTGTTTACACACTTGAGAGGGCTGTTGTGAGAGGCTGTTTACACACTTGAGAGGGTTGTTTTGAGGGGCTGTTTACACAATTGAGAGGGCTGTTGTGAGTGGCTGTTTACACACTTGAGAGGACTGTTGTGAGAGGTTGTTTATACAATTGAGAGGGCTGTTGTGAGGGGCTGTTTACACACTTGAGAGGACTGTTGTGAGAGGTTTGAGAGGACTGTTGTGAGAGGTTGTTTATACACTTGAGAAGACTGTTGTGAGAGGCTGTTTACACACTTGTGAGGGCTGTTGTGAGAGGCGGTTTACACACTTGAGAGGACTGTTGTGAGAGGTTGTTTACACACTTGAGAGGACTGTTGTGAGAAGCTGTTTACACACTTGAGAGGTCTGTTGTGAGAGGCTGTTTACACACTTGAGAGGGCTGTTGTGAGAAGCTGTTTACACACTTGAGAGGTCTGTTGTGAGAAGCTGTTTACACACTTGAGAGGTCTGTTGTGAGAAGCTGTTTACACACTTGAGAGGGCTGCTGTGAGAGGCTGTTTACACACTTGAGAGGGTTGTTGTGAGAGGTTGTTTACACAATTGAGAGGGCTGTTGTGAGTGGCTGTTTACACACTTGAGAGGACTGTTGTGAGAGGTTGTTTATACACTTGAGAGGACTGTTGTGAGAGGCTGTTTACACACTTGTGAGGGCTGTTGTGAGAGGCGGTTTACACACTTGAGAGGACTGTTGTGAGAGGTTGTTTACACACTTGAGAGGACTGTTGTGAGAAGCTGTTTACACACTTGAGAGGTCTGTTGTGAGAGGCTGTTTACACACTTGAGAGGACTGTTGTGAGAGGCTGTTTACACACTTGAGAGGACTGTTGTGAGAGGCTGTTTACACACTGGAGAGGGCTGCTGTGAGAGGCTGTTTACACACTTGAGAGGACTGTTGTGAGAGGCTGTTTACACACTTGAGAGGGCTGCTGTGAGAGGCTGTTTACACACTTGAGAGGGCTGTTGTGAGAGGCTGTTTACACACTTGAGAGGGCTGTTGTGAGAGGTTGTTTACACACTTGAGAGGGCCGTTGTGAGAGGCTGTTTACACACTTGAGAGAACTGTTGTGAGAGGCTGTTTATACACTTGAGAGGGCTGTTTTGAGAGGCTGTTTACTCACTTGAGAGGGCTGTTGTGAGAGGCTGTTTACTCACTTGAGAGGGCTCTTGTGAGAAGCTGTTTACACACTTGAGAGGGCTGTTGTGAGAGGCTGTTTACACACTTGAGAGAACTGTTGTGAGAGGCTGTTTACACACTTGAGAGGGCTGTTGTGAGAGGTTGTTTACACACTTGTGAGGGCCGTTGTGAGATGCTGTTTACACACTTGAGAGAACTGTTGTGAGAGGCTGTTTACACACTTTAGAGGGCTGTTGTGAGAGGCTGTTTACACACTTGAGAGGGCTGTTGTGAGGGGCTGTTTACTCACTTGAGAGGGCTGTTGTGAGAAGCTGTTTACACACTTGAGAGGGCTGTTGTGAGAGGCTGTTTACACACTTGAGAGGGCTGTTGTGAGAGGCCGTTTACACACTTGAGAGGGCTGTTTTGAGAGGCTGTTTACACACTTGATGGGACTGTTATGAGAGGCTGTTTACACACTTGAGAGGGCTGTTGTGAGAGGCTGTTTACACACTTGAGAGGGCTGTTGTGAAGGGCTGTTTACTCACTTGAGAAGGCTGTTGTGAGAAGCTGTTTACACACTTGAGAGGGCTGTTGTGAGAGGCTGTTTACACACTTGAGAGGGCTGTTGTGAGAGGCTGTTTACACACTTGAGAGGGCTGTTGTGAGAGGCTGTTTACACACTTGAGAGGACTGTTGTGAGAGGCTGTTTACACACTTGAGAGGACTGTTGTGAGGGGTTGTTTACACACTTGAGAGGACTGTTGTGAGAGGTTGTTTACACACTTGAGAGGACTGTTGTGAGAGGCTGTTTACACACTTGAGAGGGCTGCTGTGAGAGGCTGTTTACACATTTGAGAAGGCTGCTGTGAGAGGCTGTTTACACACTTGAGAGGGCTGTTGTGACAGGCTGTTTAAACACTTGAGAGGACTGTTGTGAGAGGCTGTTTACACACTTGAGAGGACTGCTGTGAGAGGCTGTTTACACAGTTGAGAGGGGTGCTGTGAGAGGCTGTTTACACATTTGAGAGGACTGTTGTGAGAGGTTGTTTACACACTTGAATGGGATGTTGTGAGAGGGTGTTTACGCACTTGAGAGGACTGTTGTGAGAAGTTGTTTACACGCTTGAGAGGGCTGTTGTGAGGGGCTGTTTACACACTTGAGAAGGCCCTTATGAGAGGCTGTTTACACACTTGAGAGGGCTGTTGTGAGAGGCTGTTTACTCACTTGAGAGGGCTGTTGTGAGAGGCTGTTTGCACACTTGAGAGGGCTGCTGTGAGAGGCTGTTTACACACTTGAGAGGACTGTTGTGAGAGGCTGTTTACACACTTGAGAGGGTTGTTGTGAGAGGCTGTTTACACACTTGAGAGGGCTGTTGTGAGAGGCAGTTTACACACCTGAGAGGACTGTTGTGAGAGGCTGTTTACACACTTGAGAGGGTTGTTGTGAGAGGCTGTTTATACACTTGAGAGGGCTGTTGTGAGAGGCTGTTTAAACACTTGAGAAGGCTGCTGTGAGAGGCTGTTTACACACTTGAGAGGGCTGTTGTGAGAGGTTACTTGCACACTTGAGAGGGCTGTTGTGAGAGGTTATTTGCACACTTGAGAGGGCTGTTGTGAGAGGATGTTTACACACTTGAGAGGGCTGTTGTGAGAGGTTGTTTACACACTTGAGAGAGCTGTTGTGAGAGGCTGTTTACACACTTGAGAGGGCTGTTGTGATGGGCTGTTTACACACTTGAGAGGGCTGTTGTGAGAGGCTGTTTACACACTTGAGAGGACTGTGGTGAGAGGCTGTTTACACACTTGTGAGGGCTGTTGTGAGAGGCTGTTTACACACTTGTGAGGGCTGTTGTGAGAGGCTGTTTACACACTTGTGAGGACTGTTGTGAGGGGCTGTTTACACACTTGAGAGGACTGTTGTGAGAGGCTGTTTACACACTTGAGTGGACTGTTGAGAGAGGCTGTTTACACACTTGAGAGGGCTGTTGTGAGAGGCTGTTTACACACTTGAGAGAACTGTTGTGAGAGGCTGTTTACACACTTGAGAGAACTGTTGTGAGAGGCTTTTTACACACTTGTGAGGGCTTTTGTGAGAGGCTGTTTACACACTTGTGAGGACTGTTGTGAGTGGCTGTTTACACACTTGAGAGGACTGTTGTAAGAGGCTGTTTACACACTTGAGAGAGCTGTTGTGAGAGGCTGTTTACACACTTGAGAGGGCTGTTGTGAGGGGCTGTTTACACACTTGAGAGGTCTGTTGTGAGAGGCTGTTTACACACTTGAGAGGACTGTTGTGAGAGGCTGTTTACACACTTGAGAGGGCTGTTGTGAGAGGCTGTTTACTCACTTGAGAGGGCTGTTGTGAGAGGCTGTTTACACACTTGAGAGGACTGTTGTGAGAGGTTGTTTACACACTTGAGAGGACTGTTGAGAGAGGCTGTTTACACACTAGAGGGGCTGTTGTGAGGGGCTGTTTACACACTTGAGAGGGCTGTTGTGAGAGGCTGTTTACACACTTGAGAGGGCTGTTGTGAGAGGCTGTTTACACACTTGAGAGGGCTGTTGTGAGAGGCTGTTTACACACTTGTGAGGGCTGTTGTGAGAGGCTGTTTACACACTTGAGAGGACTGTTGTGAGAGGTTGTTTACACACTTGAGAGGACTGTTGTGAGGGGCTGTTTACACACTTGAGACGACTGTTGTGAGAGGTTGTTTACACACTTGAGAGGACTGTTGTGAGGGGCTGTTTACACACTTGAGAGGACTGTTGTGAGAGGCTGTTTACACACTTGAGAGGACTGTTGTGAGAGGCTGTTTACACACTTGAGAGGGCTGTTGTGAGAGGCTGTTTACACATTTGAGAGGGCTGTTGTGAGAGGCTGTTTACACACTTGAGAGGGCTGTTGTGAGGGGTTGTTTACACACTTGTGAGGGCTGTTGTGAGAGGCTGTTTACACACTTGAGAGGGCTGTTGTGAGGGGCTGTTTACACTTGAGAAGGCTGTTGTGAGAGGCTGTTTACACACTTGAGAGGACTGTTGTGAGAGGCTGTTTACACACTTGAGAGGGCTGTTGTGAGAGGCTGTTTACACACTTGAGAGGGATGTTGTGAGAGGCTGTTTACACACTTGAGAGAGCTGTTGTGAGAGGCTGTTTACACACTTGAGAGGACTGTTGTGAGAGATTGTTTACACACTTGAGAGGGCTGTTGTGAGGGGCTGTTTACACTTGAGAGGGCTGTTGTGAGAGGTTGTTTACACACTTCAGAGGGCTGTTGTGAAAGGCTGTTTACACACTTGAGAGGACTGCTGTGAGAGGCTGTTTACACACTTGAGAGGGCTGTTGTGAGAGGCTGTTTACACACTTGAGAGGGCTGTTGTGAGAGGCTGTTTACACACTGGAAAGGGCTGTTGTGAGAGGCTGTTTACACACTTGAGAGGGCTGTTGTGAGAGGCTGTTTACACATTTGAGAGGGATGTTGTGAGAGGCTGTTTACACACTTGAGAGGGCTGTTGTGAGAGGCTGTTTACACACTTGAGAGGACTGTTGTGAGGGGCTGTTTACACACTTGAGAGGACTGTTGTGAGGGGCTGGTTACACTTGAGGAGGCTGTTGTGAGAGGTTGTTTACACACTTGAGAGGACTGTTGTGAGAGGCTGTTTACACAATTGAGAGGGTTGTTGTGAGAGGTTGTTTACGCACTTGAGAGGACTGTTGTGAGAGGCTGTTTACACACTTGAGAGGGCTGTTGTGAGAGGCTGTTTACACACTTGTGAGGGCTGTTGTGAGGGGCTGTTTGATAGGGCTGTTGTGAGGGGCTGTTTACACTTGAGAGGGCTGTTGTGAGGGGCTGTTTACACACTTGAGAGGGCTGTTGTGAGAGGCTGTTTACACACTTGAGATGGCTGTTGTGAGAGGCTGTTTACACACTTGAGAGGACTGTTGTGAGAGGCTGTTTACACACTTGAGAGGGCTGTTGTGAGGGGCTGTTTACTCACTTGAGAGGGCTGTTGTGAGAAGCTGTTTACACACTTGAGAGGGCTGTTGTGAGAGGCTGTTTACACACTTGAGAGGGCTGTTGTGAGAGGCTGTTTACACACTTGAGAGGGCTGTTGTGAGAGGCTGTTTACACACTTGAGAGGATTGTTGTGAGAGGCTGTTTACACACTTGAGAGGACTGTTGTGAGGGGTTGTTTACACACTTGAGAGGACTGTTGTGAGAGGTTGTTTACACACTTGAGAGGACTGTTGTGAGAGGCTGTTTACACACTTGAGAGGGCTGCTGTGAGAGGCTGTTTACACATTTGAGAAGGCTGCTGTGAGAGGCTGTTTACACACTTGAGAGGGCTGTTGTGAGAGGCTGTTTAAACACTTGATAGGACTGTTGTGAGAGGCTGTTTACACACTTGAGAGGACTGCTGTGAGAGGCTGTTTACACAGTTGAGAGGGGTGCTGTGAGAGGCTGTTTACACATTTGAGAGGGTTGTTGTGAGAGGTTGTTTACACACTTGAATGGGATGTTGTGAGAGGGTGTTTACGCACTTGAGAGGACTGTTGTGAGAAGTTGTTTACACGCTTGAGAGGGCTGTTGTGAGGGGCTGTTTACACACTTGAGAAGGCCCTTATGAGAGGCTGTTTACACACTTGAGAGGGCTGTTGTGAGAGGCTCTTTACACACTTGAGAGGGCTGTTGTGAGAGGCTGTTTACACACTTGAGAGGGCTGTTGTGAGAGGCTGTTTACACACTTGAGAGGGCTGCTGTGAGAGGCTGTTTACACACTTGAGAGGACTGTTGTGAGAGGCTGTTTACACACTTGAGAGGGTTGTTGTGAGAGGCTGTTTACACACTTGAGAGGGCTGTTGTGAGAGGCAGTTTACACACCTGAGAGGACTGTTGTGAGAGGCTGTTTACACACTTGAGAGGGTTGTTGTGAGAGGCTGTTTATACACTTGAGAGGGCTGTTGTGAGAGGCTGTTTAAACACTTGAGAAGGCTGCTGTGAGAGGCTGTTTACACACTTGAGAGGGCTGTTGTGAGAGGTTACTTGCACACTTGAGAGGGCTGTTGTGAGAGGTTATTTGCACACTTGAGAGGGCTGTTGTGAGAGGATGTTTACACACTTGAGAGGGCTGTTGTGAGAGGTTGTTTACACACTTGAGAGAGCTGTTGTGAGAGGCTGTTTACACACTTGAGAGGGCTGTTGTGATGGGCTGTTTACACACTTGAGAGGGCTGTTGTGAGAGGCTGTTTACACACTTGAGAGGACTGTGGTGAGAGGCTGTTTACACACTTGTGAGGGCTGTTGTGAGAGGCTGTTTACACACTTGTGAGGGCTGTTGTGAGAGGCTGTTTACACACTTGTGAGGACTGTTGTGAGGGGCTGTTTACACACTTGAGAGGACTGTTGTGAGAGGCTGTTTACACACTTGAGAGGACTGTTGAGAGAGGCTGTTTACACACTTGAGAGGGCTGTTGTGAGAGGCTGTTTACACACTTGAGAGAACTGTTGTGAGAGGCTGTTTACACACTTGAGAGAACTGTTGTGAGAGGCTTTTTACACACTTGTGAGGGCTGTTGTGAGAGGCTGTTTACACACTTGTGAGGACTGTTGTGAGTGGCTGTTTACACACTTGAGAGGACTGTTGTAAGAGGCTGTTTACACACTTGAGAGAGCTGTTGTGAGAGGCTGTTTACACACTTGAGAGGGCTGTTGTGAGGGGCTGTTTACACACTTGAGAGGGCTGTTGTGAGAGGCTGTTTACACACTTGAGAGGACTGTTGTGAGAGGCTGTTTACACACTTGAGAGGGCTGTTGTGAGAGGCTGTTTACTCACTTGAGAGGGCTGTTGTGAGAGGCTGTTTACACACTTGAGAAGACTGTTGTGAGAGGTTGTTTACACACTTGAGAGGACTGTTGAGAGAGGCTGTTTACACACTAGAGGGGCTGTTGTGAGGGGCTGTTTACACACTTGAGAGGGCTGTTGTGAGAGGCTGTTTACACACTTGAGAGGGCTGTTGTGAGAGGCTGTTTACACACTTGAGAGGGCTGTTGTGAGAGGCTGTTTACACACTTGTGAGGGCTGTTGTGAGAGGCTGTTTACACACTTGAGAGGACTGTTGTGAGAGGTTGTTTACACACTTGAGAGGACTGTTGTGAGGGGCTGTTTACACACTTGAGACGACTGTTGTGAGAGGTTGTTTACACACTTGAGAGGACTGTTGTGAGGGGCTGTTTACACACTTGAGACGACTGTTGTGAGAGGCTGTTTACACACTTGAGAGGACTGTTGTGAGAGGCTGTTTACACACTTGAGAGGGCTGTTGTGAGAGGCTGTTTACACATTTGAGAGGGCTGTTGTGAGAGGCTGTTTACACACTTGAGAGGGCTGTTGTGAGGGGTTGTTTACACACTTGTGAGGGCTGTTGTGAGAGGCTGTTTACACACTTGAGAGGGCTGTTGTGAGGGGCTGTTTACACTTGAGAAGGCTGTTGTGAGAGGCTGTTTACACACTTGAGAGGACTGTTGTGAGAGGCTGTTTACACACTTGAGAGGGCTGTTGTGAGAGGCTGTTTACACTTGAGAGGGCTGTTGTGAGGGGATGCTTACACACTTGAGATGGCTATTGTGAGAGGCTGTTTACACTTGAGATGGCTGTTGTGAGAGGCTGTTTACACTTAAGATGGCTGTTGTGAGAGGCTGTTTACACTTGAGATGGCTGTTGTGAGAGGCTGTTTACACTTGAGAGGGCTGTTGTGAGGGGCTGTTTACACACTTGTGAGGGCTGTTGTGAGAGGCTGTTTACACTTGAGAGGGCTGTTGTGAGGGGTTGTTTACACACTTGAGATGGCTGTTGTGAGAGGCTGTTTACACTTGAGAGGGCTGTTGTGAGGGGCTGTTTACACACTTGAGAGGGCTGTTGTGAGAGGCTGTTTATACACTTGAGAGGGCTGGTGTGAGAGGCAGTTTACACATTTGAGAGGGCTGTTGTGAGAGGCTGTTTACACACTTGATAGGACTGTTGTGAGAGGTTGTTTACACACTTGAGATGGCAGTTGTGAGAGGCTGTTTACACACTTGAGAGGACTGTTGTGAGAGGCTGTTTACACACTTGTGAGGGCTGTTGTGAGAGGCTGTTTACACACTTGGGAGGGCTGTTGTGAGGGGCTGTTTACACTTGAGAGGGCTGTTGTGAGGGGCTGTTTACACACTTGAGAGGGCTGTTGTGAGAGGCTGTTTACACACTTGAGATGGCTGTTGTGAGAGGCTGTTTACACACTTGAGAGGACTGTTGTGAGGGGCTGTTTACACACTTGAGAGGGCTGTTGTGAGAGGCTGTTTACACACTTGAGAGGGCTGCTGTGAGAGGCTGTTTACGCACTTGAGAGGACTGTTGTGACAGGTTGTTTACACACTTGAGATCGCTGTTGTGAGAGGCTGTATACACACTTGAGAGAACTGTTGTGAGAGGCTGTTTACACACTTGAGAGGGCTGTTGTTAGAGGCTGTTTACACACTTAAGAGGGTTGTTGTGAGAGGCTGTTTACACACTTCAGAGGACTGTTGTGAGAGGCTGTTTACACACTTGAGAGGGCTGTTGTGGGAGGCTGTTTATACACTTGAGAGGGCTGTTGTGAGAGGCTGTTTACACACTTGAGAGGACTGTTGTGAGAGGCTGTTTACACACCTCTCAAGTGTGTAAACAGCCTCTCACATCAACCCTCTCAAGTGTGTAAACAGCCTTCGGTGAGGGCGAGCGGTTCCGCCGATCTGGTCTTCTCTGACCATCTCCATGAGGCGCTCGAACGTCGCGGGGGTGTTGCAGAGCCCGAACAGCATTACCTTAAATTGGTAGAGCCCGGTCTTGGTAACAAAGGCAGTTTTAGCCCTATCACTCTCGTCCATCTCGACCTGCCAATACCCGGGGGCCAGATCCACAGCACAGAAGTAGTGCGAACCGGCCAGGGAATCGAAGGTGTCCTCGATGTGCGGAAGAGGATATGAGTTCTTCCGCATGACATTGTTAAGTTTACGATAATCCACGCAGAACCTCCACGAGCCGGCCTTCTTTTTCACCATAACCACAGGACTGGCCCAAGGGCTATCACTGGGTTCGATGATGTCTAGCTCGAGCATCTTTTGCACCTCCTGGTCTATGACCTCTTGGTGCACGATAGCTGCCCGTTGTAGACGCTGTATGATCGGACGCTCTTCCAGTAGGTCGATGCGGTGTTTGGCCTCGTTTGTCTTGCCAACCGCACCGTCAGGACTCATGAACACATCCGCATACTGCCGGAGCAGCTTGCGGAGAGCTTGACGCTGATCTTCATCCAGCCGGTCCAACGAAACACAAAATTCCAAATGGTCCGGCAGGGTGCACGGATCATCCCCAGCGACCACTGCCGCGCAAGCAGCGCGACAAACAGGGTCTTCAAGGATAACCCGGCTAGACGACGCGAGTGTAGCAGTAGCTGCCACACAGCCGCGGCGCAGCACAACTGGAGCATCAGTGGGATTCACCACGAGGTTAGGCATCGCGCGGGTGTCGCACTTGACCAGGGCCCCACCCAGCACGAGTCCCGTTCCTCAGGCAAAATTGCTCACCGGTTGCACTATGCACAGACGACCATCAAGGGGCATGCGCGGGCGGCGCGGCCTCGCCTCAATGATCATCTCGCTCAAAGGCGGCACAATGGTTGTGCGCGCCGCCCGGAGTTGGAATGAACGGGTCGGACCCGCCCGGAAGAAGATATGTGTGTCCTCTCCCATCCGGAGTTCGCCGGAGCTGAAGTTGGCGATCACCCGATGGATCCGGAGAAAGTTCATCCCAATGATCCCGGGTGCTCCGATATCCGCAACGATTGCCTCTGTTATGTACACCTTGTCTCCAAGGGTAATAGGCAGATTGATGATGCCATGGATATGGATGCAGTTGTTACCAGCTCCGTGGAGCGTGTAATGACCGGGATCCTGCAACACTCGCTTGAAAGTTCCCGTGGCTATGAGGGTAGCCTCCGAGCCGGAGTCTACGAGGAACCGAACCGGCTCCCGCCCAAAAGACAAGGGCAGGTACCAGCATGGATCCCTCACCAGCGCACAAGTCAGATGATCGGAGTCACCCGAGGCACTGGGTTTCGCTACGGAGTCCTCGTTATCTGCCTCAGAGGCGGAGGAGCTAGTCGGATCCTCAAGGACCACTTCCGGAGAAGTTATATCTGCTTGAGGGTCGTCCGGCTTGTCTGCAGATGGGGCAGCCTCAGACGCCACAGAACAACTGTCCCCGGACGCAGTGTTGGTCGCCACCACGTCCGGTCTCAGTCTCCCTCACGCGAAGGTCGGCTTTGCTGTCCCGAAGGATTTGGCCGATAGAAGGAATTCCTCCGCCGCGGATCGGGGAGACTCACGTGGTATATGCGTGCCCGCATGCGTTCCAACAACAAAAGTGTCCCTGCTTTCAGCAGAAGTAACAGGGACGGTTCTGGGCGGGTCCGGAGGTGAACGCGCAGCATTCCGCGGGTCCCGGAGCTTCGATTCCTGCGCAGTGTGCAATCATCTGCACGGCACAGAAATGATATTCCTCCTAGTCGTACTCATCCGAGGACGAGCACGACGCGACAGCTGGTGCCGCTTGCAGGGGCATTCCTGAGGGGGATGCCGGCGTACCAACCCGCTGAGGGTTGGGCTTCATGGCGGGCTCCCGGTGAGCCGGGGAAGGCCATGGGGCCACCTGCGATGCTCAGGCAGGAATAGGCATGGCCGCCTGCAAGGGTACAGCCGGGGCCGAAGCCGGGCCGGAGGCATCTGTCTAGGACGGACAGCTACCTCTATCGCAAGGTCGGAGTTAATTGCCTCCTCCATCGATCGCTTTTCATGAGTGGCAAGACCATAAGATATATGGTACGGCTGCCCCTCAATGAACTGGTCGATCAGCATCAAACCGACTGGCCTCCACGTCCGGATAGGCTCTCCGGCCAAGTACGCGCAAGTTAAACACATACTCGGTTACGGACTCAGTCGGTGGGCGGAGTCGAGCTTTAAACTGTCGCTCAAACATCCGCCTGTTTGTCGTCGGCGTGAACAGCAAGCGAAGTTGCTGAGCAACCTCGACAAACGTAGCATTCCCCACCGGCAGACACTGCATTACTCGGAGGGTCTTGCCTTCCAGGCTCCCGGAGATGATATGCCCAGCCTCCTCCTGGGTCCATCCTTCATACACCGCCATCCGCCATACCTGGAGTAAGTAATCCTCCAGATCGGCGTTATCCCCGTTGAACTTCTTCCGCCAGGAAGACTGATCCGGCCTTCGTTCACGTGGAGAGTGCGCCCGGTTGGCGGATCCAGCTCCGGGGTCGGCAGTATAAGACGGCAAGGTCCGAGCACTACCCGCTCCCGTGGCGAGGCCGCAGGTGCAGACCCGTAAGCCGCGGACATGGGAGCTGGGAAGCTCACGCTCGCCGCCGGGTACATACCCACAGGTAGCCCACCCCGACTTGGTGCGGTCGGGACTCCCGACGATCCTAACGGATAGGATCCAGACGGGGCGGCATAACTGGCATAGCCGGGGGCTGAAACCGCCGGTTGCCAACTTGCTCCCGGAGCACCATAACTGCCAGGATAGGCTGACCTCGCGGCAGCCACTCCAGCCGTGGGAACGGTCGAAGCAGTGGTCAGCGTGGTGCCCCCAAGTGGCGGAGCTGGCGCGGGTCCCATGGTTGAGACCATCGGCGTCTGCGGACTTGGAAGGACTGGGGGAGGCGCGATGGAAATCAGCCGCTGTTCCCTCTCCGATATTGGCCCCGCAAGGCTCGGTGAGCTCGGTGAGGGCTAGCGGTTCCGCCGATCTGGTCTTCTCTGATGAGGCTACCGGGCGCGGTCGTAGCGCCCCAAAGGAGCCAGCTCATCTAAGGTATTAGTGAGCTGGTCTATCACGCCCTGTACGGACCGTCCATTATCCGGACAAGGAGCTCGCGAAGGAGTCCACCCAGCCGGTGTCGGTAGTCGGAACAGCTGGTCCATTTGCTCGGGGCCGACCGCGGTGAGTGGCACTCGGTTCCGGACGTCCGGAGACGTCTCGCGGAGGAGCGCCGGCCGATGAGGTCGTCTGGACAAGGGCTGGCGCGGCGTGAAGCCGTTTCCAGCTCCGTCTACCGCGCCTAACTCGTCGAGGCCCGGCCTCAACGGCAACGGATGTTGCGGCCCTGCAGGGCTCGTCTTTACACCCGGAGACGGAGTCGTAAAAGCCGGAGCTGACTGCGCAGACTGAGTCTGGTCTGGGGGGTCGTCCGGACGTCTCTGGCTATCGCCGGAGTCACTCTGGGGCGACTCACGGCCGTCCTCTGACCGAGTCCGGTCAGCAATATTCCTGCTTTCTTTCTCGCTCATTATTTGCAAGTGTCCCAGAGGAGGCAAGAGGTCCCCAGGGACGAGGGAGCAAAACACTGCGACGTCAGGCTGCGATGGAGCGCCGTCGGACTGATCCTGGTCACAGCACCAATGTAATGTCATCCGCTATTCGGGATCCTCGAGGATAGTCCTCTCACCACGGATCATTGCGGACGTGCACCCGCTATCCTCAGATCCTCGCGGATAGTCCGATCACCGAGGGTCACTGCATGCGCAGTATCTACTCTATCATCAGAACGTTAACCAGGTAGCAGCCTTCCCAGCGAGCCCAGACATGCGGACACCACTCAGATACAGGATCATCACCGTGGTGTTAAAACTGTAAGGCCGGCTCGCCGTGGTCCGCCACAGGGGATGGAACCCCGGACAGCCCGACAGTCCGCCATAGCCTGTGTCGCACCATCCCGGGTGGGAGACCGGTGATCCAGAGGGCGTGCGCCCCCGAGTCATCAAGGTCTTCCCCACCCGGGCCTCCTATTGAAATTTTCCACAGGGGCCTGTGAGGGGCCTTAGCCACGGAGCGAGGACATAGTGCTCATGGCCGAGCTCTCCGTCGTCTCTCTCGCCTTGCTCTGAGACAACTTCACAGACCAAAACGCCTCCAGAGTATTTATACCCCAGAGCACGAGGAATGAAGGAGATGACTTAAGACCATTGTTATAGCTTACTGGGCGAGAGAGTCGGAGAGCGTTGCTAGGCAGCGCGTGCTTCGAACAGAAGCGTCCAAAACAAAGGCCGTAAAACTAGAGTGTTTAACAAAGAACCACCTGCCGCAATCTTTGGGCAAAATCGCCACATATATTACATATGTATTATATTCCCAAACAATTAGTCCCACAAATCTCACATTATATCGTGACTATTTATTTGAAATGTGGCCTACTTTTATACCATACACCAATGTACATGAGTCAAATGAAGTCATATTATTTGTTCAATTATAATGTGGCTTATTATGTGTTATGCAAATGAATCAGTGAAACATCTGGCAATATGTGGAGCTCATGGATTGTTGTCATACATAAACCTATACATTGGAGAAACCAATCACGCGTAGCTTTATAAACAAGATTTTAGTTCCTGAAATATGATATAAAGAACATGGATACACAGAAGGAACATAACATTTGGTGGCTGATTTGATGAAGACTCTATCACCGCTTTTTCTACTGGAATCGTTCGGTAACTTTTGGCCATCAACGCTCCAATCAAGCGGACTACAACAGGTCAGTCGGCGCCATTTTTGTATTTTTTTGCTCTCAGCCATGATAGGGTTGGTATTTCAAAAGGTATGTATAAATATATCAAATTGAACTGTTACCATAAAACAACACTCGTACATCGTGGCCATAACCCCAGTAATGATTGATTACATTTCAAAGCCACACTATGTTGGCTGTAACATAGACATTTTCGGGAATCCCTAACCCTGTATGTTTGGAGTAGAATTTAATATGGAAATAATCGGTTAAAATTCCACTATTTTCGGTCTTTTGTATCCCAGTATCCATCGATTCAGTTGGTATGTCATTTGTAACATGCAAGTACCCATTTGATAGTGTTCTTGGGCCCACCAATTTTCCAAATATTACTGCTGTAGAATATTTATGACAGTTATCGGCCCGAAACCCTCCCTTACACTTTATCCTACTCGACATACACGGCACAGATTCATCACATGACTTCATACTCACGAGAACCAGCACACACCGTCCAAGGCATGTAAACAACTCCACAAATGACGTCAGGCAGAACACACCACCAATCACAACATTTCCAGACACCTAACCACGCCCACACAGACATTACATCACATTCAACGAATCACAAGAACTCCTGTTCCACGACGTGGGAAAAACCAGACACCGCATGGAAAAATCCCCGCGCTTTTCGGAGTCGAGTTTGAGAGATTTAGAGAGTGAAGACGTGTCTCTAAAATATTGAAGAAGTTACAAAGAAGATATCTGTGATATACTGTTGAACTTGTCGGACTATTATTCGGACTATATCGGCAAGTTGGGTATGTGACCGTGATCGAGTCATCGGAATATTCATCCCAATAAACTTGGATAAATGGAATTCGGACTGGTTTGTGATACTTCAAGCACAACACTAACGAACACTATACTACGTAAAAGGGCTGATCGGACCCTGAAGAATCCCGATTTCGTAACACTGCGATACACATGTCAAAATAGGTTCAGTTTCTCAGGCATGTTCTTCACCTTAAGAGGAAGTCCTTGTATTAGCCATGGAGAGGGAGAACAATAGAGTGAGGTCACTGGACGTTTCCAGTTTTATAGCCCCACAGCTGTGAAGATCCAACTTGGGGGCCCAGGCCCAGCACTCTTTGGGCGCCACATTTTTGAGTCCTAACAAATCCAAGGCTCGCACACTTCCGGGGCATTTAGTATGGGCGCCTGCATTTTTGGGGCCCCGCAACGCAATTCCATGTCCCTACAATCCCTGGGGCCCCAAAGTTCCAGGGCAGCTGCAGTTTTATCCCCCCACCCCATTCAGTTTCACGGCCTCCACAGATTTAGGAAAACTGTGGCATATGGTGATAATGACATAATCAATGCATTCAGCTTTCAGAAAGCTCGAAGTGTACTGATGTGAAGTTCAAATGCCTAATAAAATTAACTAAATGTTTGGTTTTTGTGTATCTTGCAATTCAAGTATTAGAGTATAGATCTACCTCAGAAAGCTCCTACAGACTTCAATTCAGCAAAATTTTCCCGGGTTTACAGCGCCCCCGAACCCCCCAGACCGCAAGGTTCCCTCGCTTCGCTCGGTCACATAGCCTACCATATATACAAAGGGCACCCATTACTAATTTGGCTTAGGGCCTCATTACATCCTAATCCGGCCCTGACTGGGGGGATTAAGTAGGTTGTAATATGAGTAAATGGTGAGCTTAAAGATCACGGGTAAACTGCACCGAATGTTCAAGAAATAAATTGCTTCGACTATTGTATTTTCTCGTAGAAAGTGTAGCCTTATACTCAGATTTTTCAACTTCTTTACGCTGTTTTTGGCTGATATTTTTTGCGATGCTAAATGGTATCGTACAATAAAATTGCATTTTTCACCTGGGAGTCAAACGGCAATTGTGCACCAAAGTTCAGACTTCTATCGCGAAATTTGCAAAAGTTGGCAATCTACCCCAATGTTCAATTTAGCCCTGTCATTTAGTTTCTGGGCCCGCACATAATTTTATGCATTTGCTCATTTTTCAACATGTTTGTGTAGAATACACTCCAATGTGTCTTTCGGTCCAAAATCACGATAATACTTCAAATCCTAATGGATGTAATCTGGACCAAATCGTCGAATACAGTATGCTCATATTCTCGAGATCCTGCTTTGAGCTGAAATTTAACATTGGGGTAGATTGCCATGAAATTCTTAAATTTTCGGGACAGAAGTCTGAAATTTGGTAGAAAAATGTTGTTTAACTCCCAGGTAAAGTATGTCAAGTTATAGGACGATAACATTAAGCATCGCAAGAAAACGCAACAAAACGTACAACTCATGTGATGGCATCTGTGATACCATATTATCAGTGTGAATTTACTATGCGAAAACTAGTTTGTGGTTGTGCCTTGCATCAGAGTTGGAGTAGGTAGAGATCCGAGTGGTACTGTCGCATGAAGATATAGTTGGCAAGCCACTCGAATCCCGGGCACCACCGCAACATAAACACTCCCCACCGGATAAAGTTGAAGCGAAGCGTGTCCAGAAGACCCAGCTCCGGGACCTGATGCCCTAAGGCGTGTCTCACGTACGAAACCAGGGCGTCCTTTGACATTAGCGGGAACATGGCAGGAATGTTCGTTCCGCCGACGTACGCTTTCGCCATGTGCTCAAAATCTTCCGGCGGTTGGCTGAGCGCCGGAATCACTATCTCCTCTTCCATCTCCTTGCAAACGGTGTAGCATTCTTCATAGGAACCAGAGCATACATTATACTCATCGCGAACTCCGAGCAAGAATCCGATACAGCGCCAGAAGAAGATGTAGTCGCTGAGTTCCTCTTTCGAACTGACGATCCCAAAGCTTTCCGGTTTGGAGATGATCGCCCAAAAGAAAGCGGACTGAACCATCGCCATATCGAACTGGTTGACATACAGCTCGAGATCCGAGTCTATGCCTTGCAAGTCTTTATTCATGCGATCACTCACACTTCTGTGCATGTTCCGGACCAGTCGGACTGATTTGTGGGCTTTCCCATTGGGGTAATCCCAGACGTCGCCCACATGCCACAGAGTGACGTGTAGGAAAGTCTTGTAGTAGCGGACGAACGCTTTTTTGGCGGTATCGCTTTTCTTGTTGTAGACAAGCGGCCTGAGGATGTTTTCTAGAGTTAGTCCGGCGGCCAGGGAACAGTTCAAGTAGAGCATGATGGCAGCCGTGTGTTTCTTGAAGAAGTGACGACCGCGGTGGAAGCGGGACCAATCCATCCATTCGGGCGGCCGGTCCATCGGAGCTCTAGAGTCGCCAGGGACGAACTTGCCCTTCTTCAGGTCCGATAGCCTCATGTCCACGGGGTCGCGGATGTACACCTGTTTTCAGTCTCGAGAGTCCACGGTCAAACAGTGGTCTGATAAGTATTATCTACCATCAATGTATATATATTATATGTCGGAAAATGTAGGCAGTCCAGAAGGCACGGTATATGCATAGATCTGCATAATTTATATAGTTATTCAGAATTTACCGTTGGTAAATGTGTTCACAGATTGTGATGTGTTTCTAAGTAAATCAGTTTGTAATCAGTTTCTAAGTCAACAGTTAATTTCCTTGTATCATTGCAGGCAATGGCGTTGCAACCACTGTCTTGAGTCATTGCGCTACACTATCTCGAGCTGAGATCGTGTCCGAAAGACAAAGTTCGAAATCCATATAGCGGTCCAGATTTTGTCACATAAATTGCTCGTGTATATGAAATTGTCAATAATACAATAGGTATACCTGTAGTAACAATCAATACCCGACCCCGATGATCCATCGGTTCTAATATGACTCGCAATGTATGATGTATTTTGAAGGTTCTGTCCGAATGTCTTAAACGTCTTGACAAACGATGTTGCACGACACCTAAAGAGTCTGGGGTACTGGGAGCAAGTTTGAAGGGCGGGGGCAGCAGTGATCAGGAGGGCAAATTTTATATAATCATAAAGTAATCTTGAAACAGACCTGAAGGGGTATAGGGTAACCCCCCCCCCCCCTCACAATCTTGTGTCATTTGGACACTGAGGAACCGCTGAGTTATCAGTGGACATCAGTATTTGTGCACTACTGAAATTAGTGGGGCACGTTAGGCTCATGTGAAAGAGCTTGAATGTTCATTGAACATCACGCAATATCTAATAGTAGCCTACTAGTCAGGATGATTAATGAGCATATAGCATTCAGATTGGAAATGTAATACATACTTTTTATATCGATTGATTTGGCTTCATAATGGTCTAAGCCAACCTTTTTCAGAGGGTGTGCAAAATTTTCTCCTGTGCTAACTTTTTTATGGCCTTTTTCAAAATGGCCACCACCGACAATTTGTTATTTTAAGAAAAAAAATCAAAATTATCTTCCTGGCATGATGATTTCGGTCTAGTATGGTAAATTTAGTTATATGGAGATATATTCTTCAAAACAATACTAATAATACCGATTCAGACCCCCGAAAATGGAAAAAAAATCCCAAGATGGCCGCCAAATTTTCGCCGTTGTTACACAAATGCTCATAACTTCCTGCCAAATTGAGATAGGAAGCCAATTTTGGTGTCTAACCCTGGGTTTTGGGGTATGAGGATTTCAAATATATAACCATCTAATAACCAGTGATCAGATGGTTTGAAGCTGCTCAGAATCCCAAATGGCCGCCAAATTATAGCTCGATTTCTGAAATAAGCACCAATATCAGTCACATATATTCAAGATAGGAAGCCCATTCTGGTGGCCAGTCCTGGGCATTGGGGCCTGAAGAAATACTTTTGTGTGTAGATGGTGATTAGCCAGTTAAAAGCTGTACAAAAGCCAAGATAACGACTAAATAATGAAACACAAACAAACTTGTCTAATAGCTCTCACTAGCACTTCAAAATCAACAGTACCACTACCAGGAATATTTTTCTCCGAGCAATCAAACCGAAGTATATTATGTTAGGCATATCAATACCAAGTAAATTATATTAGGTATATAAGAACAACAGCTGCCGAATGGTTATTATCTTCCTGTCATGAAGTCAGGAGAGTAAAAGAAAAACCATGAAATTGATGATCACCTCACTATCAAATCAAATTGGCAAAGTCTGTGACTACTCTGTTTGCATTGAGTTTCTACAAAGAGTTTGGCCTCGCATTCACTGCCTTTTCTGGGTGGAAAATCCTCCCAAGCTGGACATGGAGTTTGATGAGAAGTTGTTGACGTTATGAACAAATATATCAGCACAGAAAATGAATAAAAGATGTCCAGCTCCATTCCAATAATTATACAAGGTCATGCAAAGAAGGGTAACAGGACCTACAGGTTAGATTATCACGTCCACCTCCTTGTCAGACCCTTATGTGCCGTCCCAGCAAACACTGATCCAGATGAGTGGAAGAACGCTGCTGAAGAAATCCTGAAGAAGATATGAGATGAATTGTTTTATGAAGTTGTCCTCGTCAGTGCCCTCTTTGCCAGTGCCCGAGTGAAACAGGAGGAACATAATAGCCTCCACGAAAACGGTTGTACATAAGCATGAACACAAAAACTTCTGTGTGAATCAGTACAAACCAAAACCCTTTGAAAGCCTGGAATCCTAATTGTGACCTACAATTATGTTGTTAATGCATGCGCCTGCATCCGATATATTGTGTCATGTTATATCAGCAAGAAGGAGAGGGAACATGGTCAGCTCCATGCAGTACCATGCAGAGCACAATATGTCGGGATAAGACAGACGATAAGCTACAATG
Organism: Terebella lapidaria; assembly: GCA_949152475.1. Taxonomy (NCBI): domain Eukaryota; kingdom Metazoa; phylum Annelida; class Polychaeta; order Terebellida; family Terebellidae; genus Terebella; species Terebella lapidaria. The sequence goes on along the minus strand of OX424561.1, from coordinate 42,716,809 downwards.
ACTCGGCAAAACATAATTGACCAACAGGGAGATGAGTGTCAAGGAGGCTATTTACAAGGCCACATGCACCCCTCTCAAAAACTGTAGTCGGGATGTTGTTTGGACACTTACAGATCCGACAAGTACCAGACTGACACTTCCACTCCTACTGCTGGGCCACTGAGATCCAAGCAAAAAGACGTGGGGCTACATCTGTACTAGACTGGTACCATACACGCCGTCCAGTAGGTATTCTCAAAGACATGTCTGTTTGAAATTGTATCCCTCTGCAAGGTTGATAGTAAACCAGGTAGAGATTATGAACCATCTGAAGAAAAGTCTATCCATATCAACGACAACCATTCCAAGGTTCCATATGCTTCAGTGAAGTTGGCTCGGAAATAAGGATATATATCTAAAGATTGAAATCTTCCAGTAAAGGTTGTACATCTGTAAGGACAGTGAGAAACATTATCAGAATCTCATGGTTCGTTATCTTCCTACAGTGGCTGATAAGTGACACTGCGAAAAAACACTTATTTATTTTTCGGAGTTATCTTGACCTGATCATAGTTAACATAATTTCTGCGTAAATAATGTTATTTATGCATAAATAATGTTATTTCCGCGTAATTAATGTTATTTATGCATAAATAAAGTTATTTACGTGTAAGTAACTTATTTTCCGCATAAATGAAGTTTTTTACGCGGAAAAAACGTTATTTATGCGGAAATCACGTTATTTACCCCCATCGACCACGGGAAATATGAATGCACGTGCAGGCAGTATTTGGTTAGTATCTCACACACGGCAGAAGTAAATAATGTTTTTTCCGCGTAAATAACGTTATTTCCGCGTAAAAAAAAAAATTTATTTATGCATAATCCGGAATAGATATGGTAATAATTATCATGCAAACCATTCATTAGACGTAGACATCTGTTAGCAAAAATTTGGTAAATACCGTGTTGTATATCGTTGAAACTAACGAGAACAGCAAGCGGACATGTAATTGCATTCTCACGATATAATAATGGTGACAAAGTTGGCCATCACAAATTCAGACAGTGTCGCCCTCGGCTTCTAAACACTGTTCAAGTGTGACGGTGTAGTTGTACACGCAGATTACTACTCGCAGGTGCATATGCCGGCGGAGATTTAGTTGAGTCGAGGAACCGAGAACTAAGCCGGATAAGCGCTTCGGTGTCGCGCCTCTGGATTATTTTCCAGAGGCGCTCCACCTCAGCGCTTATCCTATACATAAATAACTTTATGTACGCGGAAATAACATTATTCACGCGTAGATTATGTTGATTATGTATCAGTCAGGATTACTTCGAGAAATAAATAACTTGTTTTACAATGTCACTTATCAGCCACTGTATCTTCCACATTTTGAAAAGGATTTAAACGAGTGAGAGCATTTTCTATTACGGCAAAAGGACAAGTACCAACAACACCAAGAGAATCATCTTGCAGAAGATGCCTCGGCACATATTGCCTCAGAAAGTAGAGACTGGACGCTTGGAAACAAGACCCAGCCTGGATGACGCTGCCCTCGAGGACATCAGTCTGGAAGACCTGCCGGATTAAGCTAAAATTGTCATGCAGTGCATGAACACTATACAAGGGAAACTCTTCATTCCTACTTCCCAGTGGTACATCGATAAGATGAAATGTCCAGGGACTTTCAATATATTGATAAAGGAGGGAAAAGTTTTATATCATCAAAGCCCTGATGTGTGGCTCAAACTGACACAGCAGCATTTACCATCGGTGGCGGAACCATGCTTTCCAGCAAAGGGTTGTGGAAAAAAAAGTATATACCACTTGATGAAGAGCTCATCACTGCGTCAAGGTTTAGGTATGAACACCTCGAGCTGATAATCAACGTGAGATCTCAGCAGAAGCATGCTGAATTTCATCAGAGGTCGACTGGATCAACTCAAGAGAGTTGGCTGTCAGTGATTTTATCCACTGCAGCCTGTAAAAGGACAAATACTGAGACCCAGCTGCCCTTGCAGAGCCTTGGACGGCTCCAAGGTTTCTACTTTGACCGATATAATGAGAAAGAAAGGTGACAAATCGTTTGCGGAGATTTTGAACCATTTCCGAACTCTGAGTTCTGAGATGCTTAAGAAGAGAATTATAGATTCCCCCCAGCAGAGGTACTTCATGTATTTCCTTTCTGAAAAGTTGCTGCTGCACACAATGTTAAGATGACTGATTCTTTGAATAGACAGAAATTAAAGATTGTGGCTGTGGATGCTATTGAGAATATATCTGGCTTGAAGAAGAATACAACACCTGTACCCATTGAATGCAACCTTCCAGCTGAAGTTACACTCGGTAAGGGCTCCATGGTGATTATGACGAGCAATACCGATGTGGAGGATGGTTTGGTAAGTGGCATCACGGGAACGGTCTTGAGGATCATCAAAGGTTCCAAAATTCCACGCCAACCACAATGTGTGTTTTAGATTTGACAATTACCAAGTTGGCATCGATGCCCATGCCATGACACCAGCACCAACATACCTCCCCGAAGATTTGGCTCAGAAATGATTTTTCATCATTATGCCTGGTGATTATGCCTGATAGTGGTTGATTATGTTGGTTTTGTGTGACTAAGTGCTATTAGACGGGTTCGTTTTCATGTTTCACTTTCATTAATGGTTATCTTAGCCTTTGAACACTTTGAAATCGGCCAATCACCATCTACACACAAAAGTATTTCTTCGGGTAGCACCCTCATACCCCAAAGCCCAGGAGTGGCCACCAGAATTGGCTCGTTATCTTGATTTATATGACGGTTATTGGTGCTTATTTGCGAAATCGGGCTAAAATTTGGCAGCCATTTTGGATTCCGAGCAGCTTTAAACCATCCAATCACAAAACTGGTTATATATTTGGAATCCTGACACCCGAAAACCCAGGGTTAGACACCAAAATTGGCTTCCTATCTCAATTTGGCAGGAAGTTATGAGCATTTGTGTAAAAACGGCAAGAATTTGGATGCCATCTTGGATTTTTTCCATTTTCGGGGTCTGAAACAGTATTATTAGTATTGTTATGAAGAATATATCCCCATATAGCTAACTTTTACCATATGAGACCAAAAGCATCATGCCAGGAGGATGCATGCTTAGTTTTTTTCCCTAAAATATCAAATTTTCGATGTCGGCCATTGGTAAAGGCCATAAAAAATTAAGCACGGGAGGAAATTTTACACACCCTCTGAAAAAGGTTGTCTTAAACCAATATGAAGCCATATCGATCGACAGAAAAAGTCTGTACTACGTTTGCACCCTTTGTGAAATTTCCTCCTGACTATACTTTATTATGCCTAAAGGCGGGAACACACCTGTCCGATTTTTACCATCCGCATCCGCATCCGCATCCGTATCCGCATCCGTCATCAGTTAAATTCGCTCTGGCTTATTTGAGAGGCAGTGAGCACACCTCTCCGCATCCGTATCCGCATCTGCACTGTCGTCCGGAAAAATCGGTAGTGGACCGACTTTCACGGATGCGGACGCCCTTCCGGATAAAAAATCACGTGCTTCAGAACGCACGTGAGACGCATAACAAGTGCACGGTGCATGTACTACGACTCTTAGGCCTAGGCTAGGCCACTTATAGGCCTATTTAAATTCAAACCGAATCGTCGGTGCCATTGTCAAACATAATAGTCTAGTAATCAAGTGACAGAAATGAGAATATGAAGGCCCCAAAAAACAGGAGATTTTAATTATGAGCTCTTAATTGAACTTTTGAGAAGTGAAGAATACCTATATAATCGGAAGCATACGGAATACAAAGACGCCCAGCTGGTGCGAAACACCTGGGATTCAATTAAAGTGGGTTTCAGCGGTAAGTAGGGGCCTACGTTACTATATATAGAATCTAGTTCTTAATTACTAATGATATGGTCACATGTATTCCCGACACAAATACGGACTTTTAGAAACAGCCGGAGAAGCACGGAGATAGCCGGCGTGTACTCCAACATTCGGCCAGAAGTTTTTGAACGTGTCCAACTTTTCCCGGAGCAGCTCCCGACACAGGCGAGAGTCAAGGCGGAATGTCCACGGAGATTCCCGTCAGTTCCCGGAGTTTTCGATTTTTTTGCCGTAGATATATCCTCCGGGTATGACATGTTACCATAGCATTAAGGGGATTCGTATAAAGTGGAAGTCGATCGTCCCCGAATAGGAATAATCGCAATAAAATATTTTTGTCTTGGAAAGTAAGGTCATAGATGTTTATGTCGGGCATGATATCCGCGATAAAGGGGTCAACGGCGCAGAAGAATTGTATCGATGAAGGTGAATGGGTCATTACAGAAAATAATGAATCGAAGTTTTATATGTTAAATAAATTAGTTCTTTTATACGTCGAGGTATAGTAACACTTGTCCTTAACAGTAAATTCAAACAGGGTGCTGCTTGTGAAATGCGTCTGTTCATGTGAGATTCCCAAGAGAAGTTTTCATTAAATACCATACCCAAATGACAGTGTTCTTGTACTCTCTCGATATTCGACCTCTGGAAACGTAAATTTGGGTAATTTATTCACAGCCCATTGGCTCAATTCAGAAGTCCCAGGTCGTTGTTCATCATAATGGATTCAGAAATCGGGCCCGTGACAACTCTCGTAAAGGTAAATATCGGAATCAAAACCAAGTGTTATATCGTTCACATGAACTAAAACAATAGGGCTCCTAGTATCGACCCTTGTGGAACTCCTGCATTCATGAGACGCCAGTCAGCATTAATCCCGTTTATGAACCCGCTGAGAACGACCATGGATATAGTTTCAAAGCCAATTTAATAACCGAAACGTAATTCCCAAAGTTTTTAATTTATGAATTAGACCTGTGTGCTATACACGATCAAGGGCCTTCGAGATGTCCATAACAAAGAGCCTATTTTAGGCTCTTTGGTTCATAGCAGAATCCATAGTTTTAAGTAGAGATTCCTCTACATTAAGAAATTCGACAACTTTTAGTATTCGTAAGGACGATTGCATATATATCATTCTTTCTAGAATTGGTGACAATCTTGTTATCCCCTTTCTTGTATACTGGAACAATATTAACTGTTTTCCATTGCACCGGAACGATTCCCGACCCAAAAGATAGGTTAAATATTCTGCTTAAAAAATCATTAATTGGCAAGTGTGTATACTTTAATAATAAGGCACTGATTCCATCAGGACAATTAGATTTGTTGGCGTTCAATATCCTAATAATTGATGAAACAGGGTTTGATTTGGACTTTTCCTAACTTGTTCATAGTCTGAAAATGGAGTTTATACGAATAATAACTACAAGCGTATCATGAAGTTGTCTTTCAACTTAAGTAACTGTTAGATGTATGGTCAGATTCGGCCTAAATGACTTCCGTGGATATTGTGTGATTGTGATTTCTAGGGAATGCGAAATATTATCAAGCACGAGTAATAAAACAAATATTCATTTGTGACCATTGTATTTTGGATGGCCCCTATTCAAATCGGCTATTCCATTGATTTGTCTCAATCCCAAACAGCATCAATGGCAAGCTAGATTTCCCATGTAAAACCCCATAAGGATATATATTTTCCTGAATATATTGACGAGAAACGCACACGACGGAAAAAAACAGCCATTATTTTATAATGGCCATAGTACCGTTTTCACTTTATATAAATTTCAATTACTACAAGTCTGTAAATTCCGAGATATGACGAGATAGGTTCGCGCCAATATATTATGCACCGACTTTAGTTAAAAAGTCCGACCTAGTTGTTCCTTGGACATTCGTATGTAATTATGGAACCGTTCGCTGTCCAGTTCCAGTTCCATAACCAACCGATGATAGTCATATTTCTTGCGCTTTTGCACAATGCTATGTACCCAATATCTTTTTTTTTGGATCACAGTTCTGTTTTTGGCCCTGTACCTTGCTAAAATAATTCCTCAATCTCCTCATCAGACATAACTGTAAACAATACAGTAGAATTTACGCTGAGAACATTCAACCAATAAATCATCTCGAAACGTGCTTCTATGCAGTATTTTCATCAGTTTATGCTCACGTGATGTAATTTCACTTCATCCGGACAAAAAAAGCTGACAACGGACGGAATAAATCGGACAAGGTGTGTACACGCTCTTGAATTAACTGATGACGGATGCGGATGCGGATGGTGAAAATCGGACAGGTGTGTGCCCGCCTTAATACTCATCTGTTACTACACTGTATAATTGTATATACACATCATAACAGAAATACATAAAAATAAACGCGTTCGGATTTTTGACCATCCACGATAATGCTGAAATACAGATTGTTAAGCCAGAAAACTTTCACCTACTCCTTAGTCGAATGTGCCAACACATACCAAATGAAAGATATACATCTACTGATCATGAAAAGTGATGTTGGCATCCCAGCAACATGCACCGCATACTATTTTGGCCCCTTTGAATGATACGCCCCTGGTCTCGTTTTTTGTCCGATCTTGACAACGTGAAAATGTCAATAAAATCATGCAAAATCTGCAGCTATTGACTCATGTGTGGTATCAAAATATGCAGAATAATACAACCATCAACAAACTTCCCTATTCATGTCAATATTGCAGGCAAATATGCCCCTAAAATTGCAAAAGTGATAAAACTGTGTCAAGAATAATTCGGTTTCACCAAGAATGTTGTACAGAAATGCCAATAACCCCACAATTATACAACCAATTTGCTGCTTCCATGTGACAAATCCGTCTTCTAATATCCTCCTAATATATTTAACCACTATATTGGCAAATTTGAGTGATACAACTGGTAAATACCCACAAAGTTAGTACTCCCTCCTAATGAAAATATTTATTAGCGACTGCGTATAGATTACAGTCCCGAAAAAAAAAGTACATCCAAAACAAACATCTTAGTGATAACCAGATTATGATGTAGTAATGGCGTCTTCATAATCGAGATAATGATATTGATCATGCTAGATCTAATCAGACAGACTTTTTTCAATTTTTTTTTCATTTTAAACACTGATCATCCAAGTGACAGCCTATATTCTGGTGTAGTATTATTTGACATGTGACCGACCGCTCTTTAATATAATATACAGAATGACTTCCATAAATTGATTAATATTAGGCCCCGCCCCTTCCCCTCTCTCTCTCTCTCTCTCTGGACATGCTGACTTTAATGGTGTCACTCATAATTTGAACAGCATTGGATATTGTAATATATTATCAACATCCGTGTGAATGAAGTCTGAATGAAGGCATGAATTGTTACAAGAGACATTTATCTGTATATCGGAGACGTTATTCCCAGATTAGGGGTCATTTCTTTCATCATTAAACATTTAAACTGGACCCCAGTGTTTGTCGTGAACTTTGGCACCCGGCCACGTGGATTTGAGATCGTCGTGCAAAAACTATATACATATTCTCTCGGTAAGGGCAACGAGGGATCACGGACGAAGTCCCGGCCCCAAGGCCCGAAAGGCTGGCCGGTTGATACTTCACTGGTGTCCTGCACTCCGTCTAGAATTGTAGTTTTTGTTGGCTCACAGTGAGCCTTCCAAATCAACCCTCTCCCTCTGGGGTTTGACCTGGATTTGTTTAACTCTTAAGCTGTCACTTCGACCAATCACATTGGCCGAGTCAGGATGCCCGAGAACTTCAAGGCCGTTGTAGTCACTTTCTGCTTACCATATTTGTTGATGAACTTTCCAGGTCAGCCCTACTGCTTGGGGTGTTTGACCTGGACATTTTTTTTCAACTTTTCTAGCTTTCGACACTGGTCATCTGAGTGACCGCACTTGAAGTCTAGGTTTTGTAGTTTCTGCTGGCTCATAGTGAGCCTCTCAAGACTAGGTCGACCCTCTTGCTCGGGGGTTCGGCCTGGACTTTTTTCCAACTTTTTTAACTGTCAATCAAGTGACTGCCCACATTCTGGTGTCCTGCTCACATATTAGTCCCGCTTGCATATTTTTGTTATTCTACCCACTCGCAGCCTTTCAATCAGGGTGGACTTTCTCACTTGGAGGTCCGACCTGGACTTTTTTCAACGATTATTCTGTTTGCATGTCACTTTGACCTAGTTGACCTACTGCATTATTTCCCTGCAAAAATTACTGCATCGATCTATCAAGTTCATTGAAAGTCGAATTCAGTCACCAAAACCTCCACCTATGTGACCATCTTACACTATCAACAATTACCACTCAAGGTAATCTTAGGTCGAGTTCAAGACCACCAAAAGATCACAATAATGACTTCCTATACACTGTATGTTTACTGTACGCTCAAAATACGAACCCAAGCTTCATCTACAGTTGTTTTGTTAGTATTGTAGCCGGAACTGACGGAAGATTATCGGCTACTGCTACTCGGTTGAAATGGTCAGAGATCTCTAAGGGTTGGTAGCGTGGTCTGGATTGGACCTCTAACCGTTACCGACTGCTTTCTGCAACTGCACCTAGAAGGAAGAACTCAGCTGTGCTCCGCCTCCGTCTCTGCAACTGGGTCTGAAACGAAGAACTCAGATGATACGTTCTGCTTCCGTCTCCACAACTGCTCCGCCGCTTCCGCTTTCACAACTGCTCCGCCTGTATTTACTGTTACTTTATCATTCTTCAAGTTTTTTCAGGAACACGGAAAAATAACTCGGATAAAGTTTTCAGCTTTATTTTAAGTTTACAGCCGGAAGATGTTTTTTGAAACCATCTGCATGACTCTATCGTGAGCCGGAGTACCTCTGCTCTGAAAGATGGGTCTGCACTGATCGACGTCAGAACACCAACTTCCCTGACCCTCACCGAGACCAGGGCTTTTATAGACACAGACCCGGTGTCACGTGACCAACTGATTGTGACATCACAGACTGACAAAACACTAATTTTTCCGGAATTTCTAAAAACATTCTAGAACCAATCAGTGGCTGCCACGTCACCTTTTAAACCGAAAATGAGGCTGATCACGTGACCTTTTGTAAATTATGTAGTTTTACGTTTTTGTACTCCGGATGCTCCGGCTCAACCGAGAGGGTGTCCGGCGGCTCCTTCTCAACCGTGAGAAAATATACTAAGTTCTGAGCGGGACCACCTCTATAATACCAATAATATTTAACCGTATATAATATTTATCAACGAAATAACACATGTACAGTATAGGAACACTCTTTAAATCATTATACGTCTGTGTCCTTGACGGAAAACCTGGGGATCATTTGGGAACACCCCAAATCCGTTACACTCCCCCTTCCTTAAACCATGCTCGTCCCGAGCATTTCAGATAAATTCTTCAACAAACATTATGAATCATTAAAAATTTTAAATTGTATGTGTAAAACACAACTTGTTTCCGTGATCCGGGTACTGGTATCTCTCAACTAAATTACAGTCACTGTACCCGGATATCTTGCTTGTTCCATGCCCCTTGTAACTCTTAACTAAACTAGTATCACTGGGGAATGGTTCTTCTATCTTCTTGCGACGACTTGCCACGCTTGTTACTGCCCACTGGAATCGCGGCGCAAGCTATCCCCCGACGGCGGTCGAGGCGGAAGAGTTTGCGGAACCAACCGGGAGAAGGTCCAGGTCATGAAGGCTCCATTGGGGAGGTACGTAGAATTTATTCCGGAGCCGCTCGTCTCGGACACACCAGACGTGGATTCGGATGATTTGACGAGTTGGAATGAGACTGAACGGAGTCTCTCGTTGCTCCATAGTCTCCACATAGATACCGGAATCTCTCATCTCGGCGGGACCCCACTGTTCTGGGCCCCAACGTACAGCAAAGTATCTGGCAAGCTCTGGGACTGCCCGTGCGAAGACGGATGCACTTCTTCCTCTGAGGTTCACCGGAAAACAATGAGACGGACACGGTTGAGTTAAAGGACCGCCAGATGGGTAGAATGTGTGAGGAAGGTTTTGTGCTGGACCCCTCAGCTGGCTCCTACCCGCCCGCTCTGTGGTGGACAGTCGTGGACGTGTCTCAACCGGAGAGAGGATTCCGGGAGCGGCTCTTGCTTGCTCCATCAGGATGCTCCTTCTTGCTCTCTGGAGGTCTGCATGGCCTCTGTCGGAAGTGGAGGCGGAAGACTCTACACTGCTTTCTCGGACAGTAGTTCTTGTTTTGGCTCCTGCAATCGCCTGTATAATTACCGGCATGGTGCGCTCCGGAACATTCCTGATCCTCCACTCCGCATCCGTCCTGCCCTCAGCCCTGGTTTCTGTTCCACTACCAGCTATGCTACTAGGTCTGCTAACAGCTCACTACCAGCTCTGCTATCAGCTCTGCCATCAGCTCTGCCAACAGCTCTGCCACTGCTACTGATTTTTCGGGGCCGGACTCTGGAAACTGCTTTCTTCATCTCTGCCCTGCAAATCTGCAATGTCCGCTAACCGGACTCCCGGGACAGCCTCGCCGGATCCACCAGACAGCAATCGGAACTTGTGGTCATATACTCCTTTACTCTTGGTTTTACCGTCACGGCCGGAGGAATTAGGTGGTGTTTGTCGCTTCTCAGTTCGGCTCCGCCTCGATCCTTAGTGTGATCAGGGCTCTCAGTTTTACGTTCTCTGCGATGATGACGATCCTTCTGCTCTGGGGAGCGACTCCGGCTCCATCTCCAGCTGCAATCACGGTCTGCTCCTGCTCTGTGGTTGAAATCCGGACTGGTCCGTCATGCCAACTGCTCTCCGCCAGCTGCTGTCCACTAACTGCTATCCACCGTCTGCTGTCCGCCAAAGTCGATTTTCCTCGTACCCAGACGTGCCACAGGCCACTTTCAATAAGCATTCGCCATCCTCACGAGTTCCTTTTGAAACTTGAAGTCTGCTTGCCGGAAAACTTCGAAGTTGGTTCAATTCCTTCACACTTTAACACTGATGTGCTCTGTTCAAAGGCTGCTCTCCAACTGACGCCAGAGCTCATTTTCTAGGTCCTTTTATACCCTTTCTGGTCACGTGGTTTGGAAAGCTCCAATCTGATTGGCTGCTGAAAGAGTGATGTCACAAGTAGCCAAAAACTTAACCGTTAACCGGGAGGTCTCCGTCTCCGGCTTCTTCTGGCAAATTCCGGAATCTTCCGGCTCAATCCAATCACCTTTCTTCTGATTCCGGAATCAGCTTCTGCATTCTGCTCCATCTTCTGCGGCTTTACTCCGAGTCCGTGTTCGACTCGGAGGCCGACTTTTCTGCTTCCGTACTGCTATTCTGCTCAGGATGTTCCGTCCGCAATTTGGAACCCTCCATGCTTTGCCTCATCCATCTCGGATGTTTGACACCATGATAAGTCAAAGTGGACTATTTTCTGCCAAGTTTCACTCTTAGCATTCTCGCTGGTTATGTCGGTGAATCTGCTCAGTACCTGTTTTGGTCCGCTCCACTTCCTCTGCAACTTGGGTGCCTTTCCTTTCTTCCCAGTTTTGACTGTCATCCACACTCAGTCTCTCGGCTGGAACTGACTGTCGACTTTCCGCCGGTCGTACAGCTTTTTCTGCCGTTCCATTTCCCTGCCGGACTTCTTCCAGACTGCCTGATAGACCGCCTATAGTCACTCCCGGAGCTGACTACCATACTCTTTTACTTCAGCTGTCGATTCGCCCAGAGGTCTGCCAATCAGCAACTCTACTGGAGTGTTGACTTCTCTGCGCAGCATCAGCAAGTTGGGACTCTGCCCAGTTGTCTCTTGCAGGGTACTCCTGTAAGCTGCCATAGCCAACGGAACTAGCTGATCCCAGTTGGTCTGCCGCTCACCCACGTACAGGCTCAGGATCTGCTGCAACGTCCGGTTGAATCTCTCTATGAAGCCATCTGACTGCGGTCGAAGGCTGTTGTCCGTGTCTTGTGAATCCCCAGGATCCTGCACATGTTTTTTCAGCAAGTCTGACTCGAAATTTCTGCCTTGGTTGGTGTGTATCTACATCGTGATATCATATCTTGACACGAATTGGTTGATGAAGATGTCCGCCACCATAACTGCCTCTTGGTTCGACATAGGGTACGCCTCCACCCACTTGATGAAATAGTCTCCTACCACCAAGATGTACCGGCTCCCATGGGTTGACTTTGGCAACCGTCCCATAATATCCATGGTGACCCTTTCCATCGGTGCTCCCACCCGGTATTTCTGCATTGGTGTCTTCTTCAGGTTCTGCATACTCCTTGATGCACACTCATCACAGCTCAGGATCTACTGCTTGATTGTAAGTATCAATCTATTACCGCCAATACAGCCAAATTTTGATGTTTCCAATAAAAAACGTAAACCACAACATTTTGCAATTGAAACAAAGCCCGACCAAATACTTTATCAGAAAACACGCTGGCGTCGTCAGGGGCAGACAGTGTGGTAAGTGTAGTCGTTTCTTCTGTACACCTGATGGAATTAGTATACAACTGCCCAACAACCTATGAAAATAATTTAGAAATCCGAAACAAACCCCATGGAATAAATATATGACAAGTACATAAGTACCTAATCACAAGCCAAAAGGCCACTGAGTTGATGGTGAGTTGATGATGAGTTGATGATAATGTCTCATCATGCCTGGCCAGAAGTACCGCCTCCGGATACTGGCCACCATCCGCCTGCTCCCGAGATGTCCGCCTGTCCGGCTCTGATGTGCCAGACTAAAGATTTCACGACTCAGCTCCTTAGGTGATCAACTTCATGCGATCTGTCCCCTCTGCCGTCTTCCACCGCCTATAGACAACTCTGTCTTCTGTCCGCAAAGTTTTCTGCATGCCGAACAGCACCTTCTCTTCTGGATTAGGCTGGAGACGTTCACAGTATTTACCGTACTGCTCCATTGATTAGGGCTGCTATCACCGGATACCATGGCTCTGCCTGTTGCATTTTTCGAAGATCAGCTGGATGATATTTCTGTCTCAGCACAGCATTTGCTTCAGCAGTATTCATCCGCTTTTGCTGCTCAGCAACCGCTTTTTTCTCATCAGTCTTCTTTTCCACCATAACTTCTTTTTCTGCATCAGCCTGTTCTGCCACTGCAACCGCCTTCGGCTCCATCCTTCCGGGGGATTCCGTCATCCCTGCCAGTTTGCTTCGCCAGAGGATTTCTGTAACCGGCTCCGACGACCCCCCTTCCTTGGTCTGAGCTGCAGAGTCTCTCTGCTTCGAGTCTGCCGAACAATCTCCCCGAAGTTCCAAGCATCGATTTTAGCCTGCTTCCAATCAATTTCACCGCATTGACTGCACAGAGACCTGGACAGCGTGTCTGCATTATTGTGGATTCGGCCTGGACGGTGCTCGATATCAAAGTAGGACTCACTCAAGATCTCGATCCAACAAGCGACCTTCCTTCCCTTGCCTTCCCCACTGGACTGTTCGGCCATATATATTCGAGCGCTCTTAACCCCTGAAGCACTGGGAGTCAGATCTGTCTCCACCAGTGCCGAGTGCTCGAATGACCAGCGATTGCTGGTTACATAGTTTTTACAGCATAAAGGCTGGCAGTTCTGCATGCACAGCAGTATAACGCGTTTCTGTGGAAACGTCTATTTTAGCATCGACGATACAGGCCAACAAACAAATTACGTTTTCACTGCAGGCTCATACATATACACGCATCTCCCCTGGTGACTCCTTATCATGCCATGTATACGGATGGCCTAAATACAGGCCATCCTGGGGGATCCCGCAATCACATACAGTAATTAAAATCAATGACGTGAATTTAATCACCCCAGTAGGATAAAAATTGTATACAATGTGTCAGAAGTCGATCTACTTGTGGATCGTACAAATATGTCCACCTATTAGCAGCGATAAAAATAAATTTACCACCGCTCAAACAGTAATGAAAATAAATTCACCACCGTTTGCCTACTTTTTCATAGATCACGGCTTACTGGCTTCTGATACACAGCACACAATCCCCTACACCCCTCTTTCGAAAGCAGAAATCTCCCGATTTCTAACTCTCTATTACACCAGGAAAAAGATATATCACTAAACTTATCTCAATGTATGATCAAATGAGTAAGAATAGCGTTTCCACGGAATGCACACATACTTGTGGTTTAAATAATCCACACAGTAAATATTAACATGAGATGGATAAATATAAACACTCCCCATAGCCGCTGGTACGCTTACAAGGCGATCGAGCATGCCCATGGTAGCCCTAAAGACAATTGAGCACCCTGTGGACGTTCATGACGCGTCCACTAGCAACCCCATTGTACAATAAGGCCACGGAACAATGCACCGGTCAAGCCCAGAGCCCATACATCGACCACCTGAGCGCGGATCCAATAGATTTAGACGAGGTGCCGGGAGCTCCATAACCTAAATGGTTAGGGGGCGAACCCTTCATGCCGGCGCCCAATCTAGAGAATCCCAAACATGATGAAATCAATAGTAGGGGGTCGTCCGGACCTGCCCGCGGTCGGAGTCCAGATCCAGACAATCGCCATAACAGGGCCTATTGACCTTATCCGATAGTAATGATAGGGATTAAAAAACACAAAGTATGCTACGCATGTAGAATACGACCCCCTTCTTAGAAGGAGGTCGGGGTTCCGGTCATTCTGGCCGGACCGTGTTTTGCAAGGTGCGATCCTGACGAAAATGAGCATCACCTGCTGCCGTGGCTGGTCCGCATGTGCGGACTTAACAGCCGGTCCATTAAAAATAATGGTTAAACGGTTTCCTGCAGCTAGAAACCTTATCCTACTATAAACAACCTTATAGTAGTGGCTCACGGGTGACAACACACCGAAATGCATCGTCCAAAAGCGTCCAGAGTGCCGGACGAGTCATGCGGACGAACCACGGATATCAGTCCTCACTATCGGATACTCTCCCCACGTCCATATGCCAGTTCCCCAAATCCGTGGGAAGGCGCTTCTCCCGTAGCGGACGTAAATCCCAACCTCAGTCTGGCCATATCAGAGGTTGTCCCGGGACCAAGGGGCGTCCGGCAAATCCTCAAAAGTGGTCCGGCCAGCGTAGGCATTGGGTTAAATACACCGGACAGCAGTCCACATGATGCGGATAGACCTGCCGCACTTCCCTAGTGCTAGAAACCAGGGGAGGGCGGATGCGGAGCGGCAGCGTTACGAAGTAAAGATATCTGCGGAACTCAACTCCGGATATAGCAACAAAGTGGCAACTCACAGAGTAAAGTCGTGCGGATTCCTACGGAACGACCTAAAATCCATCCCTGGTGTGATAGATGGATACCGTAGACACATCTGCATGAGCAGAACGTTAGTCCCAACCATATCGGGTTGGCGCACGGGGTTTCCGGCGTGGCCACCCATCATCCGCAGGTCCTGGAGGTATCAAGGGAACCTGCGGATCACCGAGAACAGGTGCACTGTCGTCCAGAATTCCATCTGACGCATCAGAGAGGTCCCATATGGCGCACAAGCTCATCCGGCGTCCGTGGATGCTGACCGGAAGTGTCCGGAAGAGGGACGTCATCCGGTTCTGCATCTTGTATTCGCGGATCCATGATGAGCGGGTCCTCATACTTCTTCAGGTTGTCGATATGGACCACCAGTACCTTGTCCAGATTGGAATCCCGACGAATCCGGTAGTCCACCTATGTCACGTGTTTCAATACGGTGAACCGGCCAATCCACGGCTTCGCAAATTTATTACCTTGCTCAGCTGGTGGATAATAGTAGCGCACCTTGTCTCCCTCTGCAAAAGCGGGCCTACCTTTAGCATGGGCGTCATAGCCACGCTTCTGCCGGATGGCAGACTTGTCCAGGCGTGCTCGTGCGAAATCATGGGCGTTCGCCAGGGCGCGGCGAACCCACTCCACATACTCCGGACCGCACTGGGGTACCAGACCGGTTTCCGCCGCAGTTGGATACATAACATCCACGGGCAGATTGAGTTCTCGGCCATACTACATCATGTGCGGAGTTCCATCAGTCGAAGAGTGGACAGACAACCTGTACACGGCTTAGCCAGTGGATAGTAGAAGCGCACCTTATCTCCCTCCGCAAAAGTGGGCCTACCCTTAGCATGGGCGTCATAGCCATGCTTCTAGCGGATGGCAGACTTGTCCAGGCGCGCTCGCGCGAAATCATGGGCGTTCGCCAGGGCGCGGCGAACCCACTCCATGTACTCCGGACCGCACTGGGGTACCGGACCGGTTTCCGCTGCAGTTGGATACATAATATCCACAGGCAGATTGAGTTCCCGGCCGTACAACATCATGTGCGGAGTTACTTCGGTTGAAGAGTGGACCGACGACCTGTACACCATTAAGACATATGGGAGGTGGTCATCCGAATCATTAGCACGATCATTCACAAAGGCCGCCACCATAATCAGGATAGATCGATTGAAACGTTTGACCTGTCCGTCAGACTGGGGTCTGTGAGGGGTGGTCCGGACCTTGGTACTGCCCAGCATCTGTGCTAGGTTCCGGAACAGGTTGCTCTCAAATTGCGTGCCCTAATCTGAATGTACCTGTTTAGGTACACCATGGTAAACCACCCACCTATTCACCAGCAACCGAGCTACCTCGTCCGCGGTTTGGTGCCGCAGCGGGTAGGCGTCAGTGTACAGTGTATTTGGTAAAATAGTTTGAGATCACCATGATGTACCGGAACCCACTCGGAGTGACCCGATGAGTATCCAGTATGTCCAAGGCGATCCGGTCGAAAGGCGCGCCAGCTTTAACCATGGTTAAGGGGTGGCGGCCAGGAGCCTGAACTCCTTTGCGAGCCTGACACCGAGGGCAAGCTGCCCACCACCACTGCACATCCAATCCGCTACCAGGCAAGTTAAAGTGTTGTTGTAGCCGATGGATGGTCTTCCGGATTCCCAGGTGACCGGTTTTCCGCAGCTCCGCCAGATAGCACCAACTGCCAGATAGGGGGCAGTGGGCTCGGTGGCTCATAGCGCTGGTACAAGAGGCCATCTCTCTAGGCGAGCCGTTCCCACTGGGATATTGAAGACTGTGTCTCCTCCCTGTAGGTCTTCTGCTCATCCTTGAAGGGCTTCTGTCCGGCCTCGAGGGCCTTCATAACCGGTGCCAGAGCACTGTCAGCTCTCTGCTTCGCCGCCAGTTGTGCTGGAGAGTAGCCGCCCAAGTAGTTCGGCTCCTCATCCGATACGTCCGACTGCGCACCAGCGGCCATCACCACAGCGAAGGGTACCCACGAGGAGTCCACCGCCGGACTCGAGGAAGACTCGCTGGAGCTGAGCTGCACCTTCGGTTCAAATGCGGGACGCCATCGTCGGTGACGGCGGGTCCTCGGGCGGGTGGACTCCTGTGGCTCGGGCCGCTGTGTTGTTAAAGGGGGCGGCGGCCTGCGGTCTCCCCGGAAGGTCCAGTTCCGAGTCTGAGGAAGAATCCCCAACGCGCTGGATTGAAGTCATCCCTGCACAGTTGAGGTTCTTGCACTTATGACAATGTGACAGTCCGTCAGCGTTGCTGTGCAGCTTCCCGGCGCGGTGCTCAATCTACATGTCATACTCCTGGAGTTTGACGAGCCACCGGGCCACCAAGCTGTCGGCCTCACTGTAATTGAGGAGCCACCAGAGCGAACTGTGATCAGTCCGCAGCCGGAAATGCCACCCCAACAAGTAATGCTGGAACCGCTTGGTCATGGCTACCACCGCGAGGAGCTTGCGGTGAGTCGTGCAGTAGTTCATTTGAGAGTGGCTCAGAGCCAAACTCGCATAAGCTAGTACACGCTCCTGCCCGTCCACGATCTGCGAGAGGACACCGCCGAGTGCAAAGTTACTCACGTCAGTGTCCAGGATGAACTCACAGTCCGGACGAGGGTGCCGCAGCACCTGGGCCACTAATAAAGCTTGCCGGAGGTCCGAGAAGGCGATTGCCTGCTCAGCTTCCTCAACAAAATCACCGCCCTTTTCCTTGAGGATAGTAAGGGGGCGCACGATCTCCGCGAAACCTCGAATAAACCGGTGGTGGTAGCTCGCAAAGCCCAAGTACGACCTCACGTCCGCCACGTTACAAGGCCGGGGCCAGTGTTGTACGGCCTCGATCTTCGCGGGGCCTGGTCTAACTCCGGTGCCTGTTACCATGAAGCCCAAGTATAAAATCTCCTCAGCGAAGAGCTCACAAAGGCCTGCTCCGCGGATTACCTCACCAAACTCCAGATGGTACTCCATCGCGGCCATACACGATGACATCGTCGATGTAGACCATACATCGCTTCCGCGGGTCAGAGGAGGCCGGGCGGCCGGCAACCCTTTCTAGAGGTACTACTACTTTTGATCACTCGGTGTGTCGTTTTACAAAATTTCTAAATTTACAAGGTTAACCTTAAAAGTATTCCAAAGACTCGACACACCGTCCCTTACTGCAGATGACCTTCCAAGGTCATCATCCTTTTTGGACTACCTTGGTCAAAATTTTAGCTCGTTTATTAGGGTTTATTCAAAATTGTAGAGCGCGTTACAGCTCACTCCGTAAGTCCGGGGGTTTTTCCCCATTCTTCCAAAACGGACCCTTAAGGTCTTAGTCTCTTGCGCCCTGACTTTCGGGTACCGCTCACCTCGCTTCCTTCTGGTTCCGCCATGCGATGCCCTCGTCGTGTTTTGCAGTTTTGGGCGCAGGCGGAGCATGTTGGGGACCAACATTGTAAGAAGAGGGTAATGTGGCGATTTTGCCCAAAGATCGCGGCAGGTGGTTCTTTGTTAAACACTCTAGTTTTATGGCCCTTTTCTTGGATGCTTCTGTTCGAAGCATGCACTGCCTAGCAACACTCTCCAACTCTCTCGCCCAGTAAGCTATAACAATGGTCTTACGTCATCTCCTTCGTTTCTCGTGCTCTGTGGTATAAATACTCTGGAGACGTTTTGGTCTGTGAAGTTGTCTCAGAGCAAGGCGAGAGAGACGACGGAGAGCTCGGCCATGAGCTCTACGTCCTCGCTCCGTGGCTAAGGCCCTCATGGGCCCCTGGGGACAAATTCGATTTGGGCCGGGTGGGAAATGACTCAATGACACCTTGATGACTCGGGGGCGCACGCCCTCTGGATCACTGATCTCCCACCCGGGATGGTGCGACACAGGCTCTGGCGGACTGTCGGGCTGTCCGGGGTTCCATCCCCCATGGCGGACCGCGGGGAGCCGGCCTCACAGTTAACACTACGATGATGATCCTGTATTTGAGTGGTGTCCGCATGTCTGGGCTCGCTGGGTGGGCTGCTACCTGGTTAACGTTCTGATGATAGAGTAGACACTGCGCCCGCAGTGACCCTCGGTGACCGGACTATTCGCGAGGATCTGCGGATAGCGGACGACGTTAAAGTCATAGTAGCAAGGTACAATTATATGGTTTTATTCCTGTTCAGATAAAGGCATTGTGGACATTTGGTGACAAAAAATATGTTCGCGTTATTTGGTATTTAATAACAGCGACATATAATCCAGTATATTGAGCCAGTATTACAATCGCCTTCTCATGCAGATGAAAAAAATAGCTTCGGCAGTTTCCGTAATCGTGACGTCAGTTGAGGCAAAATGTGCTTTGATGGCTGGCCAAAAACGTAAAACACGTAATTTGGGCGGTCAGCTCAAAGATAGAAAACCACTCCAAAATGCATGAGATTCAAAAGAAAACACATGAAAACCAACAAATACTGGACATCTTGCAGTTCAACAAACATCCCTTCTGGGAGAATGAATAGTACTGATTCTAAATATCAAGACAAAAAATGCCGTATTCCAACCATCTCACCCGTTCACTTGAATTGTCAAACATACACAACGAGAATGAATATGCGGCATGCAGTTTACCTTGCTGGCTACATGTACTTTTAGTACTGCCTCAAATGACGTCACAAACCACGTGACCCATACTCAAATCGTGATCAAAATCTTCGGCAATTTACGGAAGGAGTGCCTATTTGATTCAATATCTCGAAACCCATTGATTGTATTTGTAAAATTCGTTCGAATTTACAGATAACTATTCATAATGGACTAAATGAAAAGCACTTTCATCGGCATGCTACTAGGTCTTTAAAACTTTACATGTCAAATCTGTATTTAGAAGCACATTGTCAAGCGATAAGTTTGGTCATATTTTTCCGAAATTTTTTACATTTGTTGCGTTGCCATGGATACAGAAATGCCGTTTCAATTGGTATATTTGCATAAAATGTATCTTTATTTACACGAACAGGTTCCTTGAAAACTTGGTATAGATACTTTTTTCGTTGTGATTGGATGACTAGTTATCAAGATATTGGCAAGAACAGAAATTTCAATAATGACCACTATAATTTTTGGCAATAAAGTTTTTCGAAGTTTCAGGGCAAATCCTGACGTGCGTCTGTTTAGGTTTTTAGTATCACACTGAAGCATATATGGACTACTAAATAATTGTAATCAATATTTGATGACATTCGATATAAGTTTTGTACTTAGCAGCACTTTGTCAGGCAATAGATTTGATCATATTTTTGCCAATTTTTACATTTATTCCATTGCCATGGATACCAAATATGACGTTCTTTTCTAAATGTCACCCTAACACAATGCATTACGGTACAACCTATCTTTATGTGCTAAATTATTGTATTTATATAGAATTATATCGAAAATGAGGCCAAATCAGTGTTTTAATGGGTTTCGTAGATTAGCTGGAGGTTGCCATGTTCAAGGGCCGTTGTCACGGTGACGGACATAACTGCCAACACTACATGTGGTAGAAATGAGAACCTGACATCCTCACCTTTCCATTAATACCACATTCATGAACAAGTACACTTGTGCATACGAAACTATATTTCAGGCCGTTTGGCCTCCTGCCTACTAGGCCCGGACCAATAGGCATGGCAACACCAATCATTTTGCGTCATATTCGTTACAGTCAGATAATTCTATGGAGTTCCTGAAGGGACATTAAGACTTACTACTTACCACTTACTACTTACCACTTACTACTTGGTATATTTGGGACATTACGAGTTACTACTTACCACTTACGACTTACCACTTACGACTTACTACTTACGACTTACTACTTACGACTTACCACTTACTAATTACGACTTACCACTTACCGCTTACCACTTACTATAGGCCTATGAGAAAAACTTAATATATTGGTTGGATGTTGTTTGTTCCACAACTGGTCCACCAGTGGTCAGTGGTAGGCCTAAGTAATAAATGATCAGTAGTAGGTGATGAGGAGTAAATAGTAAGTGGCAACTAGTAAGTGGAAAGTAGTAAGCGGTAGGCCCAAGTAGTTGTGATTGGATGACTAGTTATCAAGATATTGGCAAGAACAGAAATTTCAATAATGACCACTATAATTTTTGGCAATAAAGTTTTTCGAAGTTTCAGGGCAAATCCTGACGTGCGTCTGTTTAGGTTTTTAGTATCACACTGAAGCATATATGGACTACTAAATAATTGTAATCAATATTTGATGACATTCGATATAAGTTTTGTACTTTGCAGCACTTTGTCAGGCAATAGATTTGATCATATTTTTGCCAATTTTTACATTTATTCCAGTGCCATGATACCAAATATGACGTTCTTTTCTAAATGTCACCCTAATACAATGCATTACGGTACAACCTATCTTTATGTGCTAAACTATTGTATTTATATAGAATTATATCGAAAATGAGGCCAAATCAGTGTTTTAATGGGTTTCGTAGATTAGCTGGAGGTTGCCATGTTCAAAGGCCGTTGTCACGGTGACGGACATAACTGCCAACACTACATGTGGTAGAAATGAGAACCTGACATCCTCACCTTTCCATTAATACCACATTCATGAACAAGTACACTTGTGCATACGAAACTATATTTCAGGCCGTTTGGCCTCCTGCCTACTAGGCCCGGACCAATAGGCATGGCAACACCAATCATTTTGCGTCATATTCGTTACAGTCAGATAATTCTATGGAGTTCCTGAAGGGACATTAAGACTTACTACTTACCACTTACTACTTGGTATATTTGGGACATTACGAGTTACTACTTACCACTTACGACTTACTACTTACGACTTACTACTTACGACTTACCACTTACTAATTACGACTTACCACTTACCGCTTACCACTTACTATAGGCCTATGAGAAAAACTTAATATATTGGTTGGATGTTGTTTGTTCCACAACTGGTCCACCAGTGGTCAGTGGTAGGCCTAAGTAATAAATGGTCAGTAGTAGGTGATGAGGAGTAAATAGTAAGTGGCAACTAGTAAGTGGAAAGTAGTAAGCGGTAGGCCCAAGTAGTAAGTGGTAAGTAGTAAGTGGTAACTAGTAAGTGGAAACTATTAGTGGAAAGTAGTAAGCGGTAGGCTTAAGTAGTAAGTGGTAAGTAGTAACTAGTAAGTGGTAAGTAGTAAATGGTAAATAGAAAATGGTAACTAGTAAGTAGTGAATGGTAACTGAAGTTTGCCTTCTAAAGTAGGAAGTGGTAAGTAGTAAGTTGTTAAGTGGTAAGTAGTGTGCCTAAAGTGGTAGCCTACCGTATGTGGTATACTAGTAGTGGTGATCAGATGCAACATGGACGTAAAAGCTGAGCTGGTTGGCATTGCACACGAACAGTTTCAAGACCACAGCACGCACAGAACGGCTCGAACGACGAACGATATCACGGGGGTCAAGCGAACCTGAATTATTCGTAGGAACATTGGCGTCCCTGAATTATTGGGAGTTGGGGCGTGAGATCTTTGGAGGAAAACGTGGCAGTAGGCTGCTAAAAAGCCGCAAATAACTCGACTATGATGTTTGAACAGACAAACCAATGCCACCATAGAGTATGGGATATAGTTCTGTACTTATTGACAATATACAGGTTACCTAGCTTTCCTAGTTTATTCACAATTATGTTCACCGATTCTGAACACCGATATAAATGAACCCACTCATATGTGGGAGTACTATGGTTCTGCACATATAACACACTCAAAAGTACACCAACTTCAAAGGATATCAATAGTGAAGTAGTACTAGAACATCGACTTTTGATTGTGAGGTGTTTTATTATGTTTCTGTTTCACCTCAAGTGTTTTTTGGCCGGGGCATGATTTATTGGGAGGGGCAATATTGATATTTTAAAAATAATATATAAATCATTGCGAATGTACTTATGTTGTAGTTTAAAAGGCTATTCGGTGTCTCACTTTAATAAATACATAATCCCCAGGACACGCACTGATGGAGAAACAGGAGTACTCAGGAAGGAAGGTTTATTTTTCATGAATCTCCGAAAGATTCATGTACTTCCTCCCGATAAATCATGCCCTAGCCAAAAAACAAATAGATATGACTTGGATGAACAAACACACAATAAAACGCCTTACAATTGTAAGCCGATGTTCTAGTATCACCTTACTTCAGAGCTAGGGTACTTTTGAGTGTTTATTGACGCATATCCAGAGTAATTCCATGTGTTATTAGTCCTGGCGGGTTCACTTCTATCGGTGTTCAGAATCGGTGAACATAAATGTGAATAAACTAGTGAAGCTAATTAACTAATATATGTGTCAACAAATACACAACTATATCCCATACTCTATGGTGACATTGCTTTGTCTGTTCACACATTTGCAGTTTTTTTTAGCAACCTACTTTCATGTTTTCCTCCGAATATCTCACGCCCCTACTCCCAATAATTCAGGTGCGCTAATATTCCTCCGAATAATTCAGGTACGCTTGACCCCCGTGGATATATATGGGTTGTCAGGCATAAAAATCAGTCGTTTTAAGGGGATACCCTCAGAATTCGAGCTGTAGCAAAAAATCCAGTTTATCAACATATATTTTCCTTACTATAGTGAGCTTAAGAAAAAATTGGCTAGCTTTGTATATAAGCTGCTAAGGTTCATCTTGTTCTGGGACGGAGCTATGGAGACTTGAATTTGGGCTTTTTATCATTGTTTTGTATGGCCGAAGGAATTAGTGAAATCTGTCCAATAGGCCTAATCGTGTCTACGCCTCTACGGTGTCACATTGATGTAACACTGATTTACAGTCAATATATCACTATTGGCGAATATTTTGGCATCATTGTGTGGCAATTTTGCCCAAAGATCGCGGCAGGCGTCTTTGTTAAACACTAACCAGTTTCACGGTCTATTTTTGGACACCTCAGCTCGAAGCACGGGTTGCCTCGGCAACGCCCTCTAATCCTCTTATCCACTATACTGAACACTGGCTGCTTATGTCATCTCTCGTGCTCTCGCCTCTAGTATAAATACTGTGGCCGCATTTTGTGTGGCCGGAGTTGTCTCAGAAACTGAGCACGACAGGTGAACTCACGCCATGGGCTCCTTGTCTCTGTTCGAGTAAAGGCCAGTCAGGCCTCAGGGACGACTTCCATAGGGGGCCCAGGTGGGGGAGACCGTTGCTGACTCGGGGGCTCATGCCCTGTGGATCACCGGTTTCTTCCCACTTGGGATGGTGCGACACAGGCTCTGGCAGACTGTCGGACTGTCCGGGGTTCCATCTCTGAGGCGGACCGCGGCGAGCCAAGCCTTACAGTTAACACCACGGTGATGATCGTGTATCTGAGTGGTGTCCGCATGTCTGGGCTCGCTGGGTGGGCAGTTACCTGGTCTTAGTGCTAATGATAGAGTTGTTACTGCGCCCGCAGTGACCCTCGGTGTGCCGCTTTTCCGCGAGGATCTGAGGATAGCGGGTGTGCGTCCGCGATGACCTGTGGTGAGAGGACTGTCCTCGAGGATCCGAGATAGTGGACGACGTTAATACTTTACATTGGTGCCGTGACCAGGATCAGTCCGACGGCGTTCCATCGCAGCCTAACGTCGCATTGTCTTGCTCCCTCGTCCCTGGGGAACGCCCGCTCCTCTGGGACACTCCAGAACAGAAAATAACGAAGAATTATGAGTGAAAACGATAGTGTGGTCCAACATACTCGCTCCCAGGTCATCCAGGAGCAGGTCCGCGGTGGCTCCGGCTCCGCGGAATGGTGTCCGGACGATCCGCAGGACCGATCCCAGTCCGCAGACACGTACCCGACGTCCTTGGCTCCGTCTCCGGACGTAGAGTCGAGCCCTGCGGGGCTGCAACAGCAGTTGCCTTCGAGGCCGAGACTCGATGTTTTAGGTGCTATGGGCAGAGCTGGAAACGGCTCTACTCCGCACCTACTCTCGTCCGGACGTCCGTCACGGCCGCTACTCTTTCCTGGGATGTCTCAGGACGTCCGGAATCGAGTGCCGACTACCACGGTTAGCTCCGGATGGGCGGACAGGCTGAACCGGCTACCACAGCCGGCCGGGTTGACTCCCTCGAGTCTGGATGTCGGGCAATCTGTCCAGAATGTGATGGACCAGCTCACCCACTCACTCAATGAGCTGGCCCCCGCAGTCCGCTATGACCGCAGCCGACCGCCCCACGTTGGGCGATCTGATCGTAGGACACGTTCGCTTTCTCCGCGATACCAGCCACCCTCAGAGCAGCTGGCAGAGAGGGAGCGGCGGATAGGGCAGACGGCACTGGAAGAGTATAGGCGCTGTCAGTCCGCCGTGCCGAGCGCGAGTCCTGCGACCCCTTTCAACCCAGGGATGACTGGTCCGCTGGTCCTCCCTCCGGTTTATCCAAGTCCGCAGGTGCCGGTAACCCATACTATGGGACCCGCGCCTGGTCCGAGGCTTGGAGGGACCACGTTGGCCACCGCTTGCGCTGCTCCGGCAGCCGGAGCCATGGCCACGTGGACCTATCCTGCCCCGCACCATGCTCCAGGAGCTAGATGGCAACCGGTGGCTTCGGCCCCTAGCTACGTCAGCTATGCCGCCCCGTCTGGAACCTACCCAGTGGGATGGACGGGAGTCCCGATAGCACCAAGCCAGGGTGGGCAATTACTGGGACCCGCGGAATGCTGTGCGATCACGTCCGGACCAGCCCAGAACCGTCCCTGCTACTTCTGCTGAAAACAAAGACACTTTAGGCTTAAGTGTCCGGAGCTAGTGGAATGCCTGCGGGCACGTGGATATCATGGGAGTCTCCCTGATCCGCGCCGGAGAAATTCCTCCTTTCGGTCTGGTCCTTCGGGACAGCAGAACCGTCCTTTGTGAGAGGGAAACTGAAACCGGACGTGATGGCGACCAACACTACGTCCGGGGACAGTTGTTTTGTGGCGCCTGAGGCTGCCCCATCTGCGGACAAGCCGGACGACCCTGAAGTAGATATAACTTCTCCGGAAGTGGTCCTTGGGGATCCGTCTAGCTCATCCGCAGCTGAGGCAGATAACAAGGACTCCGTAGCTGAGCCCAGTGCTCCGGGTGATTCCGATCATCCGATGTGCGCACTGGTGAGGGACCCCTGCTGGTACCTGCCCCTGTCTTTTGGACGGGAGCCGGTCCGGTTCCTCGTAGACTCCGGCTCGTAGGTTACCATCGTAGCCACTGGAACGTTCAAGTGCGACCCTGTGCTCCGCGACATAGTGTTGCGGGACCCCGGGCGTTACACGCTCCACGGAGCGGGAAACAACAGCATCCGTATCCATGGTATCCTCGATTTGCCTATTACTCTTGAAGACAATGTGTACCGAACAGAGGCAATCGTGGTGGATATTGGAACGCCCGGGATCATTGGAATGAACTTTCTCCGGACCCACCGGGTGATCGCCAACTTTAGCGCCGGTGAACTCCGAATGGGAGAGGACACACACTTCCTCTTCCGGGCAGGTCCGGCTCATTCATTCCAACTCCGGGCGGTGCCACAACCACTGTGCCGCATTTGAGCGAGATGATCATTGAGGCGAGGCCGCGCCGTCCGCACATGCCCCTTGATGGTCGTCCGTGTATAGTGCAACCGGTGAGCAATTTTGCCCGAGAAACCGGAATCGTGCTGGGTGGGGCTCTGGTCAAGTCCAACACCCGCGCGATGCCCATTCTCGTAGTGAACCCCACGGATGCTCCCGTTGTACTACGGCGCGGCTGTGTGGCAGCTACTGCTAAGCTCGCGTCGTCTAGTCGGATTATCCCTGTCGCGCTGCGTGCGCGGCAGCGGTCGCCGGAGATGATCCGTTCACCTTGCCGGACCATCTGGAATATCGAGTTCTGAAGGACCGGCTGGATGAAGATCAGCGTCAAGCTCTCCGCATGCTGCTCCGACAGTATGCGGATGTATTTATGAGTCTGGATGGTGCGGTTAGCAAGACAGACGTGGCCAAACACCGCATTGACCTCCTGGACGAGCGTCCCATCAAGCAGAGTCTTCGACGAGCAGCAATAGTGCACCAAGAGGTCATAGACCAGGAGGTGCAAAAGATGCTCGAGCTAGACATCATCGAACCCAGTGATAGCCCTTGGGCCAGTCCTGTGGTTATGGTGAAGAAGGACGGCTCATGGAGGTTCTGCGTGGATTATCATAAGCTTAACGATGCCACGTGGAAGGACTCATATCCTCTTCCGCACATCGAGGACACCTTCGATGCCCTGGCCGGATCGCACTACTTCTGTGCTCTGGATCTGGCCTCCGGGTATTGGCAGGTCGAGATGGACGAGAGTGATAGGGCGAAAACTGCCTTTGTTACTAAGAACGGGCTCTACCAATTTAAGGTAATGCCATTCGGGCTCTGCAACGCACCAGCGACGTTCGAGTGCCGCATGGAGATGGTTCTTAAAGGGTTCCTCTGGAAGCGATGTATGGTCTACATCGACGATGTCGTCGTGTATGGCCGGTCGTTCGGGGAAACCCTCAACAACCTCCAGATGGTGCTCCATCGCATCGGTGGAGCAGGCCTTAAATTGAAGCCCAGTAAGTGTGAACTTTTCGCACAGGAGATCTTGTACTTGGGCTTCATGGTAACAGGCACTGGAGTTAGGCCGGACCCCGCAAAGATAGAGGCTGTGCAGAACTGGCCTCGGCCTTGTAACGTGGCGGACGTGAGGTCCTTCTTGGGCTTCGCGAGCTATCACCGCTGGTTCAAACGAGGCTTCGCGGAGATCGCGCGCCCCCTTACTATCCTCACGGAAAAGGGCGCCGATTTTGTCTGGCAAGCTGAGCAGGCAGTTGCCTTCTCGGACCTCCGGCAAGCTCTAGTAGCTGCCCCGGTGCTGCGGCACCCTCGTCCGGAATGTGAGTTCATCCTGGACACTGGCGGGAGTAACTTTGCACTCGGCGGTGTCCTCTCACAGATCATGGACGGGCAAGAGCGGGTAGTAGCTTATGCGATTGTGGCTCTGAGCCGCTCTCAAATGAACTACTGCACCACTCACCACGAGCTCCTCGTGGTGGTAACCATGACCAAGCGTTTATGGCACAATTTGTTGGGATGCCATTTCCGGTTGCGGACTGATCACAGTTCACTGAGATGGCTCCTCAACTGGTGGCCCGGTGGCTCGTCAAACTCCAGGAGTATGACATGAAAATTGAGCACCGCGCCGGAGAGCTGCACAGCAACGCTGACGGCTTGTCACGTTGTCACAAGTGCAAGAACCCTAACTGTGCCGGGATGATTCCATTCCAGCACGTCGGGGATTCTTCCTCAGACTCGGAATTGGACCTTCCGGGAAGGCCGCAGGCCGTCGCCCCCTCTAACAACACGGCGGCCCAAGCAGCAGGAGTCCACCCCCGCGCGAGGACCCGCCGTCACCGGCGATGGCATCCCGCATTCGAACCGGAGGTGCGGCTCAGCTCCAGCGAGTCTTCCTCGAGTCCGGCGGTGTACTCCTCGTGGGTATCCTCCGCGTCCTCGGGCGAGTCTGAGTACGAGTGGTCCTCACCCCCTGTGGTGATGGCCGCTGGTACGTAGTCGGACATACCGGATGAGGAGCCAAATTATTTAGGCGGCTACTGTCTGGCACAACTGGCTGTGAAGCAGAGAGCTGACAGTGCTCTGGCACCTGTGATAAAAGCCCTTGAGGCCGGCCAGAAACCCTTCAAGGATGAGCAGAAAACCTACAAGGAGGAGACCCAGTATCTTATCTCCCAGTGGGAAAGACTCTCCTTGAGGGATGGCCTCTTGTACCGGTGCTATGAGCCACCGAGCCCACTGCCCCCTATTTGGCAGTTGGTGCTTCCGGCGGAGCTGCGGAAAGAAGTGCTCCATCAGTTGCATGACCTCCGGGTGACCGGTCACTTGGGAATCCGGAGGACCGTCCATAGGCTACAACAGCGCTTTCACTGGCCTGGTAGCAGTTTGGACGTACAACGATGGTGCGCAGCCTGCCCTTGGTGTCAAGCTCGCAAAGGAGTTCTGGCTCCTGGCCGCCACCCCTTTACCTCGGTTAAGGCTGGCGCGCCTTTTGACTGGATTGCCCTGGATATACTGGATACCCATCCGGTCACCCCGCGTGGTTTCCAGTACATCCTGGTGATCTCGGACAATTTTACCAAATATACCGACGTCTATCCACTGCGCCGCCAGACTGCGGACGAGGTTGCACGGTTGCTGGTGAATAGGTGGGTGGTTTACCATGGTGTACCTAAGCAGGTACATTCGGATCAGGGCACGCAATTTGAAAGCAACCTGTTCCGGAACCTAGCACAGATGCTGGGAAGTACCAAGGTCCGGACCATCCCTTACAGGCCCCAGTCGGACGGACGCTTTAACCGGTCTGTCCTGAACATGCTGGCGGCTTTTGTAAATGATCGTGCAAATGATTGTGAAGACCACCTCCTGTATGTCTTAATGGCGTACCGGTCATCGGTCCACTCTTCAACCGGAGTTACTCCCCATGCGATGTTGTACGGCCGGGAGTTAAATCTGCCCGTAGATATTATGTATCCAACGGTGGCGGAAACCGGTGCAGTACCCCAGTGCGGTCCGGAGTATGTTGAGTGGGTTCGCCGTGCCCTGACGAACGCCCATGATTCCACGCGAGCGCGCCTGGATAAGTCTGTCATCCAGCAGAAGCGTGGCTATGACGCCCATGCCAAGGGTAGGCCCGCTTTCGCGGAGGGAGATAAGGTGCGCTATTATTATCCACCGCTTAAGCAAGGCAACAAATTTGCTAAACCGTGGATAGGCCCGTTTACCGTGCTGAAGTAGGTGACAGAGGTGGACTACCGGATCCGGAGGCATTCTGATCCAGATAGGGTACTGGTGGTCGATATCGACAACCTGAAGAAGTACGAGGGCCCGCTCGTCATGGATCCGCTCATACAAGATGCGAAACCGGATGATGCTCCTCTTTTGGACACTTCCGGTCAGCATCCGCGGACTCCAGACGAGCGCATATGCCGTATGATGGGTCTTCCGGACCTCTCTGATCCGTCAGATGACGGTCCGGACGACATTACACCTGATCCCGGCGATCCGCAGGTACCCCCAATCCCTCCAGCACCTGCTAATGATGGGCGGCCACGCCGGAAACCTTGTGCGCCGACCCGGTATGGGTGGGATTAAAGTTCCGCCCATGCGGATGCGGATGCGGTATCCATCTATCACACCAGGGATGGATTTTAGGTCGTTCCGTAGGGATCCGCACAACTTTCCTCTGTGAGTGGCCACTTTGTGGCTATCTCCAGAGTTGAGGTCCGCGAATATCTTTATGTCGTAACGCCGCCGCTCCGCATCCGCCCTCCCGTAGTTTCTAGCACTAGGGACGTGCGGCAAGCCTATCCACACCATGTGGACTGCTGTCCGGCGTAGTTAACCCAATGCCTACGCTGGCCGGACCACTTGTGTGGATTTCCCGGACGCCCTTGGTCCCGGAACACCTCTTATATGGCCAGACTGAGGTTGGGATTTACGTCCGCTACGGGAGAAGCGCCTTCCCACGGATTTGGGGAACTGGCAATGGACGCGGGGATAGCGTCCAGATGTGCGGATTGATGTCTGCGGTTCGTCCATGGGACTCGTCCGGCGCTCCGGATGCTTTTGGGTGACACACTCTGGTGTGTCATCACCCGTGCACCACTACTGTAATTAAGTCTATAGTAGTTTAAGGTTTCTAGCGGCAGGAAACCGTTTAACCATTATTTTCAATGGACTGCCGCGGCAGTGGGTGACGCTCATTTTCGTCCGGATCGCACCTTAC
The DNA here is from genome assembly GCA_949152475.1 of Terebella lapidaria. Lineage (NCBI taxonomy): Eukaryota > Metazoa > Annelida > Polychaeta > Terebellida > Terebellidae > Terebella > Terebella lapidaria. The sequence goes on along the minus strand of OX424561.1, from coordinate 42,685,878 downwards.
AAAACGCCGTCCGGTCAGAGTGACCGGAATCCCGGCCTCCTTCTAAGAAGGGGGTCGAATTCTACATGCATAGCATAATTTGTGGTTTCTAATCCCTATCATTACCATCGGATAAGGTCAATATGCCATGTTATGGGGCTTGTTTGGTTCTGGACTCTGTCCGTAGGCAGTTCCGGACGAGCGCCTGCTATTGATATCATCATGTTTGGGATCCTCTAGATATCGCGCCGGCATGAAGGGTTCGCCCCCTAACCATTGAGGTTATGCACCTCGTCTAAATCTATTGGATCCGCGCTCCGGTGGTCGTTGTATGGGCTCTGGGCTTGACCGCGGTATTGCTCCGTGGCCTTATTATACGTTGGGGTTGCTAGTGGGCGTCTGATCAACGCCCACAGGGCGCTCAATTGTCTTTAGGGCTACCATGGGCATACCCGATCGCTTTGTAAGTGTACCAGCGGTTATGGGGAGTGTTTATGTTTATTTATCCATCTCATGTTATTATTTACTGAGTGGATTATTTAAACCACAAGTATGCGGCATGTCTCTGGAGAATTCTGTTCCTGCTCGATTAATGACACAATTGAGACAAGTTTGTTAAATTTCCTTTCTGGTGCAATAGAGGGTTGGAAATCAGGTCATTTCCGCTCTCGAAAGAGGGTTGGAAGGAATTGCGTTAATTTTGACAGTGACTGTGTGATGTGATATCCGAAAAGACTGGAGAACGGCAATTTATTTTTTTTTCGTCTGACATATTCTTAACAACCACAAGTTAGTGGTTACTGTCAATTTTAAGCCCAATTTCTACCTTGCTGAGGTGATTAATTTCCCGTCATTTACCGCCAGTGCGGCATCTACAGCTAATGACTGATTTTAATTACTGTATGTTATTTGCAAGGTCCCCCGGGATAGAAATTTTCATTTTCTACCCGTATCCATGGTTTGATTTGGAGTTATCGGAGGGAAATGATTGCCCCCGCATGAGTTTTATAGTGTTTGTATTTTGGTCTGGGCAGTGTGTCATTATGACCGGGGACAGAAGTTTACAGCGACGCCGCGTGCACTGCTGCGCGGGTAGAATTGCTGTCATATTTGTGAACATGTACTATATATGTATTTACAATGTCGTACCCGGATTTTTATCAAGCTCCAGATGTTGGCGCATTTATATTGTGCCACTCGCATTTCGTTCGCTGCTGCGGCGCCGGATCCCGAGGGGTCTGGCGTGGCCGGCGTTTGAGGTGCGAGTATTTTGCTAGTTGTGTATTCCCCAGGCGGGCCGTGTCAGGGGGTGTGTGGGTGTTCGGGCGTCTACATGTATGTGTGGATGTCCGTCCGTCCATGCGTCTCCGCACTGGCCTGCCCAGGTTGTAGTATGCAGATACTGGCAGTCGATGCGGCCAGCCGCATTGGCTTTGATAGCTGTCCGAGATAGCTGTCCGCGGGTACATTTATGTCCGCGCGGACTTGCTGAAGCTGCTTCCCGCGGCTCCGCCCTGCCTTGGACCCCTCCGCGGGTCCGAGGAGCCGGCTGGGCGGGCGGCCGGCAACACTTTTTAGAGGTACTACTACTTTTGATCACTCTTGTGTGTCATTTTACTAAATTTCTAAATTTAAAGTTTAACCATAAAGATATTCCAAAGACTCGACACACCGTCCCTTTCGGCGGATGACCTTCCAAGCTCATCATCCTTTCTGGAACACCTCGTTCAAAATTTTAGCTTGTTTATTAGGGTTTATTAAAAATTCAGGAGCGCGTTCAGTATAGTCCGTAAGTTCAGGGGTCGTTACATATTCTTCCAAAACGGACCCTTAAGGTCTGAGTCTTTTGCGCCGTGACTTTCGGGTGTCGGCACCTTGCTTCCTTCCGGTTCCTGCATGTGATGCCTTCGTCGTGTATCCCAGTTTTGGGCGCGGGCGGAGCATGTTGGGGACCAACATTGTAAGAATGGGGTAATGTGGCGATTTTGCCCAAAGATCGCGGCAGGCGTCTTTGTTAAACACTAACCAGTTTCACGGTCTATTTTTGGACGCTTCAGCTCGAAGCACGCGTTGCCCCGGCAACGCCCTTTAATCCTCTTATCCACTATACTGAACACTGACTGCTTATGTCATCTCTCGTGCTCTCGCCTCTAGTATAAATACTGTGGCCGCATTTTGTGTGGCCGGAGTTGTCTCAGAAACTGAGCACGACAGGTGAGCTCACGCCATGGGCTCCTTGTCTCTGTTCGAGTAAAGGCCAGTCCTCAGGGACGACTTCCATAGGGGGCCCAGGTGGGGGAGACCGTTGCTGACTCGGGGGCTCACGCCCTGTGGATCACCGGTTTAATTCTTCCCACTTGGGATGGTGCGACACAGGCTCTGGCAGACTGTTGGGCTGTCCGGGGTTCCATCCCCGAGGCGGACCGCGGCGAGCCAAGCCTTACAGTTAACACCACGGTGATGATCGTGTATCTGAGTGGTGTCCGCATGTCTGGGCTCGCTGGGTGGGCAGTTACCTGGTCTTAGTGCTAATGATAGAGTTGTTACTGCGCCGGCAGTGACCCTCGGTGAGCGGCTTTTCCGCGAGGATCTGAGGATAGCGGGTGCGCGTCCGCGATATGACCTGTGGTGAGAGGACTATCCTCGAGGATCCCAGATAGCCTTACAGATCCGCGAGGATCTGAGGATAGCGGGTGCGCGTCCGCGATATGACCTGTGGTGAGAGGACTATCCTCGAGGATCCCAGATAGCCTTACAGTTAACACCACGGTGATGATCGTGTATCTGAGTGGTGTCCGCATGTCTGGGCTCGCTGGGTGGGCAGTTACCTGGTCTTAGTGCTAATGATAGAGTTGTTACTGCGCCGGCAGTGACCCTCGGTGAGCGGCTTTTCCGCGAGGATCTGAGGATAGCGGGTGCGCGTCCGCGATATGACCTGTGGTGAGAGGACTATCCTCGAGGATCCCAGATAGCGGACGACGTTAATACTTTACAATTGTTTAGTACTGTATTAAAAAAAAAACTTCGTTCGGACGAAACAGCCCGTTTCTACACCAGACTGGCCCGTTTCTACATTCTCCGCTACGTTTCTGCAAATCTTGTCCGTTTCTGTATTCTTTATGGACCGAGTAGTAAGTCGTAATGTCCCTTCAGGAACTCCATATTATCTTCGCTCGGTGCCAGGTAGGCACAAAGTTACTGATACATGACAACCATAGCCTAGCTTTATAGTACTTGTAATATCTTCTAAGGAAGGCTCAGACTAACGTTCGTACAAAACAGTCAAGATGAAGATCTACCGTGTCGTGGGCGATATTACAAGAATGTTTACCTGAACGTGGGCGATATTACAAGAATGTTTACCTGAACACATAATATGCAATATCTAGACTCTATACCGGTAAGACGCTGGTCAGTGGCCGTGTTCAGGTAGCAATGCAAAGCCAAAATTTATTTTTCATTATACACACAAATAAATATTTTCCCAATAGAGAGATACCCGGACACCTGAAAACGAGTTCCAAGTTCCAAGTTCCGAGTTCTAAGAAAAAGGTGTCGTTACTCGTCGGTGTTCAGTCTACAGTGAAACTTCTTATAAACGCCCGGGCATCTCTTGATATCAGTTACACACTAGACCCGGCGTCTATTAGAACCCGGCGTTTATTAGAACGTACCCGGCGTTTATTGATTTCAGTCGTAGTCTGGACCCGGCGTTTTTTGAAATTGGCGAGGCCTTTGTTTCGTTATGACAAATCGGACGACTGTTTAGATGTTAAAAGCTGGAAATTCCCGACTGCTTAGGACTTTACAGCTTAGGAATCAGTTATGAACATATAGGAAATGATATATGCTGATTATTGTCATGACCTTGAATTTGACCTTTGATCTCATTTTCAAGGTCACTGGACAAAATGGCTAATATCTCACTTATTATTGAATCTACAGCGTAGGAATCAATTGTGGACATATAGGAAATGATATATGCTGAATATTCTGATGACCTTGAATTTGACCTTTGATGGCATTTTCAAGGTCATAGGACAAAATGGCTAATATCTCGCTTGTTATTGACTTTACAGCTTAGGAATCAGTTATGAACATATAGGAAATGATATATGCAGATTATTGTCATGACCTTGAATTTGACCTCATTTTCAAGGTCACAGCACAAAATTGCTAATATCTCGCTGATTATTGAATTTACAGCTTAGCAATCAACTGTGGACATGATATATGCTTAATGTTATATATGCTGAATATTCTCTTGACCTTGAATTCAACCAGTGACTTGGTAAAATTTAAAATATTAAATATTGTTCGGTAAATTATCTTTGGCCCTTGGCCTAATTTTGTCTTTAAAGTGTACTGTCCGATTTTTCTGAAAATTTGGAAAAAGATACCTTAAAATATTTCGAAAAGGAGGTATTTTTTAGTTTTTCGATTTTTTAATTTTTCTCAAAATGGCGGCCAATTTTGTCGAAAAACGCTCAATTTTGAACTTTGGCAGTCATTTTCTCAAAAACTCTAATCAGTTTTGAGATTTTTGTTTCAAATGATTCTGCTTGTGTACCTCTGTGATGTGTATAAGTTTGGTTGCCCTTGAATCGCCAGTCTGCGTATGGCGGCCATTTTGAATTTTTGACGGGTCAACGAAAAAAAAAATTTTAGCCCCCAATCGCATTACTATCCATTTTGGGCCATTTCTAGACAAAAAAATTTTTTCACCCTTGGAAAAAATTTTGGGCTTAGAAAATTTTCGGCACTTTTTCCTTCATAATGGGAGCTGCCCAGACTGTACTCCTAGAACGCCTGAAGATAGAGCTTAGAAATTGGCATTTTCAAATGGAAAGTCTTATATGGCGACTTGTGTGGTGACCTTGAATTTGACCTTGGATGACCTTAAAAGGTCAAAACAGCCATTTTTGGGTCGAAAAATGCCCAAATTTGCACCTTGTCGGTCTTATCTCGAAAACTGTCTGATCAGTTTTGAGATTTTTGTTTCAAAAGATTCCCCTTATGTACCTTTATGATGTGTATAAGTTTTGTTGCCCTTGAATCGCCGATCTCCGTGTGGCGGCCATTTTGAATTTTTGACGAGTCGGCAAAAAAAAAATTTTCGCCCCAAATCGCATTATTCTCCATTTTGGGCCATTTCTAGGCAAATAAATTGTTTCACCCTTTGAAAAAATTTTTGGACTTTCGGCACTTTTTAGCTTCATGCTGGGAGCTGCCAGGACTGTACTCATAGTACGCTTGAAGATAGAGCTTAGATATTGGCACTTTCAAATGGGAAGTCATATATGGCGATTGGTGTGGTGACCTTGAATTTGACCTTGTATGACCTTGAAAGGTCAAAACAGCCATTTTGGGGTCAAAAAATGCCCAGATTAGACTCTATAGATGAAATGCTTGCAGATAGAGCACCTTGAACTTGACGTCAGATGACCTTGAGTGCCAAATGTCTGACTCGTAATGTGTATATTGACCTGAGCGGCCTGAACGATTCCACCCAGATATATCCTTGTATTATGAACATATAGAATATCAAATGCCGCACACATACATGTAATGGTGACAGCGAAGTTTACACAGATGACCTTGATTGGTAAATCTCAAGGTCATATGTTCACACTGCTCATCTCAAGGTCTGTTACCTGCCTATGCTGCCATGGCCAAACCAAAATTGTCCAGTAACCTGTCTTAGCCTTTGGGCTAATTTTTGACGGGTGGGCGAAAAAAATTGTTTGTCCCAAATCAAGTCACTATTCGTTTTGAGCCATTTCCAGCAAAAAAAAAAATTTTTTTTGACCATTGAAAAATTTTTTTGACATAGAAAATTTCACCCAATTTTCTTTCATAATGGGAGCTGTGCGGAGAAAACTCATAGAACACTTGAAGATAGAGCCTAAGTGGCAAATTCAAATGGGAAATCATATATTGCGGTTTGTGTGATGGCCTTGAATTTGACCTTCAATGGCCTTGGATGGTCAAAACGACCTCTTTTTTCGAAAAATGGCCAATTTTGGACTTTGATGGCCATTTTCTCAAAAACTGTCTGATCAGTTTTGAGATTTTTGTTTCAAAACATTTCCCTCATGTACCTCTATGATGTGTATAAGTTTCGATGCCCTTGAATCGCCGGTCTGTGTGTGGCGGCCATTTTGATTTTTTGATGGGTCGACGTTTTGAGCCATTTCCAGCAAAAAAAATTTTTTTTTTTGACATTGAAAATTTTTTTGGACTTCAAATTCACCCAATTTTTCCTTCATAATGGGAGCTGTGCGGAGTGAACTCACAGAAGACTTCAAAATAGAGCCTAAGTATTGGCACATTCAAATGGGAAATCATTTATTGCGGTTTGAGTGATGACCTTGACGATGAATTTTGTCTTTGGTGGCCATTTTGTCTAAATCTATTCAGACATTTTTCTCAAAATCATGTATAAGATTCTCTTTATGTACCTTTGTGATGTGTAATTGTATCCCCCGAACAAAGTTCGGCAGATACTATGGATTTACGATCGTCGCGCCGCCGCCGCGTCCGCAGACACTTTCTTGTGAACGCGCTGCAGCTTGCAAATGTGAACCGATTTTGATAATATTGTATATGGACATGTCTTATGGTGAGATCACGACACCTATCAATTTGGGTTGCCATAGCAACTAAAATAGCCGATTGGCGTAACATTTTGTGCTCAAATTAGCCTGTTTAACACACATGGGTTGTGAACGCTCTATGGGTGGGAGTTTTCGATGGATGATGATGAAATCGCACAGGCTCAATGAGAAAGACCATCACACGAAACCTATTGTTTTTCAGAATGATCGAATAAATATCAATAAGTTTGAGAGGCTAACTTATTACGACAATTAAAATACCTACTTTGACATGTGTGATCACTCCAATAACCTGTACTATGAAAGCAAATTGCACTGGATTCTTGTTCAGAATACAGAACTGATGTTTTTGGTGAAAACAGAACAATATCACTGAATAAGTTAATATTGGTTTTGCTAGTTAAGTCTATTATTGACCACAATAAAAATAGTTAAGACGAGAAACATTTATTATTGAGCTCAACAAGGGTAAAGGTTTTGTCCAGTCGAGATTTCACAGGTGTAACCGAATAAGTTAACATTATTTTTACTTGTTAAGTCTATTATTGACGACAATAAAAATAGTTAAGACAAGAAACATTTATTATTGGGCTCAACAATTTAAAAGTTTTGTCCAGTAGAGATTTCATGGGTGTAACTGGATAAGTTAACGTTATTTTTACCAGTAAAGTCAATTTTTACTTCAAATTTCAACTTGAAACCAAGTTTGGCACATATTATGAATTAAAATATAATTTATGGTGAAAAGATCGATCTGGCTCCAATTTCGTCATCTTGAAATGCAGTTTTGGTAAACTTTTACTTGACTTTCAGCTTGAAACCAAATTTGGCACATATTATGAATTAAAATTCAAATTATGGTGAAAAGTTTGATCTGGCTCCAATTTCGTCATCTTGAAATGTAGTTTTGGTCAACTTTTACTTTGAATTTCAACTTGGAACCAAGTTTGGCACACAGTATGACTTGAAATATAACTTATGGTGAAAAGTTCGATCTGGCTCCAATTTAGTCATCTTACAATGCAGTATTTGTCAACTTTTGCTTGAATTTCAACTTGGAACCAAGTTTGTCAAATATTCTGAGTTGAAATATAACTTTAGGTGAAAACTTTTGGCGAAAATGTCAAAACGGAAATTCGTATGCAGTGATTTTAGTGGTGATCTTGAATTCGACCTTCAATAAGCTTGAAAGGTTTCACACTCACAATGTACATCAGTAATATATTTCGGGCAACAGGGATGATAGGGCTATGGGGGATACACCCAAGCGGTCGTAGGCGACCGGAAGCGTCTAGTTTGATTTTGTATTATAGTCCATACAGAAAATGTGTTTCCAGCAACATTTACGAACATGTTTTGACAATAAATTTTAAGATCATTGTAACAATTTATATGTTGGAAAATCAATACGTACTCCGCATTTCTCATGAATGCCGGTAAGCTACAGCACCCTTGGTGCTATGTTTTCCAAATATTTTTGTATTTTTCTCTGGCCAATCCCCAATTGTATGGTTACTGGGTGGGTGGGAGCTTGCCCATGATTCTTGACGAGTCAGCTCGGTAAAAATCTTTCCTCGCAGGGGCATTGCTCGGCAAAAATCTTTAATCACAGGGGCATCTGAAAGCCCATGCGACAAAAGATTTTTGCCGAGCAAAGCCCCCGCGAGGGGAGATTTTTACCGAGTTGACTCGTCAAGAATCATGGGCAAGCTCTGACCCAGTGATGGTGTACAGCCGATGGTCGTACGACGAAAATTCTTTATTATCTCTCGATGTCGAAAAACTGGGGGTCACCATTTTATGGGTGTTCTGAGATTCAAGACCATGTTGTTAAAACAGTTTCAATCTTTTCAAACCATTTTTGTTCAGGAGACCTGTCCTTATAGTTGAAACAACATTGGGAAATTTTACAGCTCGAAATTGAACGACAAGTTCAAGGTCACAGAAAAGGTCAAAACTGAAAATTCCTAATAAATTTGCTTATATTCATTATTAATTTCCCTTGTTAATTTTGCATTTTTCTATAGCCAATTCCCCATCATTTGCTATATGATCGATGGTCGTCCAATCGAATGACCGATTCGTTATATTTCAAGCAGTAGTAATTCTAAAACCACTGGCGATATTCAATAGAATATTGATAATAAGGTGAATAAATCCTAGAGAGCTTGCGAAGTTAGAGTATCAAGAATTGAGATTGTGGTCCAGAATAGGGTCAAGATAGAAAAATCGCAAGAATCATCAATGATTATTTCTCCCATGATTTATGTACTTTCCCATGGTTAATTCCCATCCATTTGATATATGACCATGGTCGTACGACAAAAATCCCCGATTATCGCCCAGTTCAGAAATGTAAGGCTCATCAGCTTTGATTTTAGTAACTCAATCTGAAGGGGCGAGATTGTCCTATTGTACACACTATGCCACTGGGAGACTGGACATTAGTTGCAAGTTGTCAAGTCAGCCAGTTACACACAGCTGTCGGAGAGCTTTTAGAACCAAAGCTCGGTCATCTGGACTTGATGAGGACTCGGACCGACTGGTCAGTCAGCTGAAACATGAGGAAGATGTGCTGGAAGAGAACGCCAGCTGGGTTAGTCGAAACAAAAAAATGAAAGAAAAATTGTATCATAGTACATGCAGTAGGTTACCCGCCTGATGACCGACATCTATTGGTATGTCATCTGCCCACAATTATAACTTACGTAAGAGCTCATATTGGCCGATGAGCTATTGTCATGATTTTTCATCCATCATCTGTTGTCCTTCCTCCCTTTGTCCGGGTGTGTGATATTCTTACTACATGATGAATTTTAAAGGGCCACTATACATCATGTACATGTATCATGTGTATGGGATTTGGTTCTCCGAGATTTGTCAGCCGACGCTTCAGGACTGTTCTATGTATAGAACAAAACGTCAGATTATGTTTTTGACCCAGGATCTTTGCCAAGCTGCTGGTCTGATCAGCCAGGTCGGCTCGGCAAAGATCCTGGGTCAAAAACGTAATCTGACGTTTTGTAAATAGAACAGTCCTGAAGCGTCTGCCGACAAATCTTGGTAAACCTATGGAAAACGGAATCCCATATACATGATATAGTCCCTTTATAATACTCATCAGAACACACTTGGGCCCAAACCTCAAGACATTTTTAGGTTACCTGACTTATGGTCATTTAACCTTTATGCATGTCATTATGAGGGGAAGAGGGAAAATTGATTTGCAACAAAATGGCAGCCATTTTCATCAAAAAACATTTTTCTCATTCATACATAGGACTTTCCATAATTATGTACCTTTGTGGAATGTGTAAGTTCCATTGCCTTGAATTACAGGTCTGCACATGGCAACCATTTTGATTTTCTGACGGGATGGCGAAAAAAAATGTGGGTCCAAAATCAAATAACTGTTTTGAGCCATTTCAAGCCAAACTAAATTTTCTCATTTTCACACACACATTCTTGATACTACAGTAGTAACCATGGTACCATGATTTTGAAAACTATGTCCCTTCATAATCATGATAAGGCGATTTGTTTTTAGGCTGGACATAAATGATATATGCTGAATATACTTGTAACCTTGAAGTTACCAGACCATCGGTCCGATCACCTATTGGCTAGCCGGTAAGCTACGGGTCCCTTGGGCCTATGTTTATCTTTAAAGTTTACAATCGAATCTTTCTGAAATTTTGCACAAAAATGCCTAAAAATATTTCAAGGGGGAGGCATTTTTTAGGTTTTTGATTTTCGCAATTTTTAGGTTACCGGACCGATAACCTATTGCCATGGTGTTGTGTCCGTCGTCTGTCCATCCCACCGTCATCGTCGTCGTCCGTCTATATTTTTAGGTTACCAGACCTATGGTCCGATAACCTATTGCCGTCACGTTGCGTTCGTCGTCCGTCCGTCGTCCGTCCGTCCGTTCGTCCGTCTCCATTTTTATCTTTAAAGTGTATGGTCCAATCTTTCTGAAAATTTGGGAAAAGATACCTTAAAATAACTAGACGTCAAGGCCTAAAGATGCCTTGGAGGCATTTCGGTGTTAAGACTAATTTGTGATATTTATAACATGTTTACCATGGGCTCTACAATGCTCTACGACACACTATTTCCACGATATCGATGAAAATGAAAAATGCCGACTTGGCGAAATAAATTCAGGTCAAGGTCAAAGTTCATCCATAATACTCCTTAGACATGTTTGTCTGGTGCCACGAGTCCAAAAATAATGTCCGTTTCGCTCTACGACGCACCGTTTCCGAGATATCGACGAAAACAAAAAATGCCCACTCGGCGAAAAAATTTCAGGTCAAGGTCAAAGTTCATCCATAATGTTTGTCTAGTGCCACAAGTCTGAAAATAACATCCGTTTCACTGTACAACGCACCGTTTCCGAGATATCGATGAAAACTTAAATTGCCGACTCGGCAGAAAAATTCAAGATAAGGTCAGAGGTCATCCTCAATACCCTTTAGACATGTTTGTCTAGGGCAACGAGTCCGAAAATAACGTCCGTTTCGCTCTACTATACACCATTTCCGAGATATCGACGAAAACGAAAAATGCTGACTCGGCAGAAAAATCCAAGGTCAAGGTCAGAGGTCGTCCTCAATACCCTTTAGACATGTTTGTCTAAGGCAACGAGTCCGAAAATAACGTCTGTTTCGCTCTACGACGCACCGTTTCCGAGATATCGATGAAAACATAAATTGCCGACTCGGCAGAAAAATTCAAGATAAGGTCAAAGGTCATCCTCAATACCCTTTAGACATGTTTGTCTAGGGCAACGAGTCCGAAAATAACGTCCGTTTCGCTCTACTATACACCATTTCCGAGATATCGACGAAAACGAAAAATGCCGACTCGGCAAAAAAATCCAAGGTCAAGGTCAAAGGTCGTCCTCAATACCCTTTAGACATGTTTGTCTAAGGAAACGAATCCGAAAATAACGTCCGTTTCGCTCTACGACGCACCGTTTCCGAGATATCGACGAAAACGAAAAATGCCGACTCGGCGAAAAAATCCTAGGTGAAGGTCAAAATTCATCCATGATACCCCTTAGACATGTTTGTCTAGTGCCACGAGTCCGAAAATAACGTCCGTTTCGCTCTACGACGCACCGTTTCCGAGATATCGTCGAAAATGAAAAATGCCGACTCGGCAGAAAAATTCAAGGTCAAGGTCGAAGGTCATCCTTAATACCCCCTTAGACATGTTTGTCTAGGGCGACGAGTCTGAAAATAATGTCCGTTTCGCTCTACGACGCACCGTTTCCGAGATATCGTCGAAAATGAAAAATGCCGACTTGGCAGAAAAATTCAAGGTCAAGGTCGAAGGTCATCCTTAATACCCCCTTAGACATGTTTGTCTAGGGCGACGAGTCTGAAAATAATGTCCGTTTCGCTCTACGACGCACCGTTTCCGAGATATCGACGAAAACGAAAAATGCCCACTCGGCGAAAAAATTTCAGGTCAAGGTCAAAGTTCATCCATAATACCCCTTAGACATGTTTGTCTAGTGCCACAAGTCCGAAAATAACATCCGTTTCGCTGTATGACGCACCGTTTCCGAGATATCGATGAAAACATAAATTGCCAACTCGGCAGAAAAATTCAAGTTAAGGTCAAAGATCATCCTCAATACCCTTTAGACATGCTTGTCTAAGGCAACGAGTCAGAAAATAACGTCCGTTTCGCTCTACTATACACCGTTTCCGAGATATCAACGAAAACAAAAAATGCCGACTCAGCAGAAAAATCTAAGGTCAAGGTCAAAGTTCATCCATAATACCCCTTAGACATGTTTGTCTAATGCCACGAGTCCGAAAATAACGTCCGTTTCGCTCTACGACGCACCGTTTCCGAGATATCGACGAAAACGAAAAATGCCTCGGCAGAAAAAACCAAGGTCAAGGTCAAAGTTCATCCATAATACCCTATAGACATGTTTGTTTAGTGCCTCGAGTCCGAAAATAACGTCCGTTTCGCTCTACGACGCACCGTTTCCGAGATATCGATGAAAACGAAAAATGCCGACTCAGCGAAAAAAATTTTAGGTCAAGGTCAAAGTTCATCCATAATACCCCTTAGACATGTTTGTCTAGTGCCACGAGTCCGAAAATAACGTCCGTTTCGCTCTACGACGCACTGTTTCCGAGATATCGAAGAAAACGAAAAACGCCGACTCGGCAGAAAAATTCAAGGTCAAGGTCGATGGTCATCCTTAATACCCCTTAGACATGTTTGTCTAGGGCGACGAGTCCGAAAATAACGTCCGTTTCGCTCTACGACGCACCGTTTCCAAGATATGCAGGAAACCTCAAGGATGACTGGGCGAAAACTCTTCCGACCTCTAGGTCATAGGTCGTTTGACGGATTGATCTCAAAATCAATAGGGTTCTTCCCTATTGATATGAACCTCCGTGCAAAGTTCTGCAGCCATTGCCTACATACTTTTTGAGTTATCGAGCGGAAACTAAGTCCAAAAAAAAACATTGATTTCATCCTCACGGACCTCGGATCCGGCTGAAAAGCAATAGGGTTCTTCCACATGATATGTCTGACCAATGCTGAAAATTTGGCGAAGATACATCGAGGCAAACTAAAGTTATCAGTCGGAAACCAAAACGGCGGAAAAAAAAGAAAAAAAAAAAGGAAAAAAAAAATTCTGCTGAAACCATAAAGGCATTTCTTCCGAAATGCCTTAATTCAAGAAGGAGGTATTTTTTAGTTTTTTTGATTTTTTAATTTTTCTCAAAATGGCGGCCGTTTTCGTCGAAAAACGCTACAAGTTTGTACTTTTGCGGCCATTTTCTCAAAAACTGACTGATCAGTTTTAAGATTTTTGTTTCAAATGATTCTCCTTATATACCTCTGTGATGCGTATGGCGGCCATTTTGAATTTTTGACGGGTCGACGAATCGAATTACTATCCATTTTGGGTCATTTCTATGCAAAAAAAATTTTCACCCTTTGAAAAAATTTTTGGACTTAGAAAATTTTCGGCACTTTGTTCCTTCATAATGGGAGCTGCCGGAACTGTACTCATAGAATGCTTGAAGATAGAGCTTAGATTTTGGCACTTTCAAATGGGTAGTCATATATGGCGATTTGGGAGGTAAACTTGAATTTGACCTTTGATGACCTTGAAAGGTCAAAACAGTCATTTTTGGGTAAAAAAATGCTAAAATTTGCCTGTACAGATGAAATGCATGTTAGATAGAGCTTCAGTTTGCATTATGAACATATAGGAAGTCATATATGGAACAAATGATGATGACCTTGACCATGACCTCAGATGACCTTGAGTGCTAAATGTCCGATGTAAAATGTGCAAATTAGCCACAGAGGCTTAAATACTTGCACATACGATTAGGATTGTGTATAAGCTTACAAGAAGTCATGTCTTTATAGCACATCTCTTGGAGACCTTGAATTTGACCTTATATAACCTTGAAATCCAAATCTCACAACCTTGCCTGACCTGACATTTGAAAATTGGCCTCTACAGGCAAAATACTTGTTGATATAGCTTATATGTTTGTATTATGAACATATATGAAGTCATATGCAGCATACCTAATGGTGATATTACAGTTCACAAAGATGACCTTGATTGGTAAATCTCAAAGTCATATGTCACTTGCGATGCCAAAATTGTCCGGTAACCTATCTTAGCCCTTGGGCTAATTTTTAGGTTACCGGACCTATGGTCCGATAACCTATTGCCGTCACGTTGCGTCCGTCGTCCGTCCGTCGTCCGTCGTCCGGCGTCCGTCGTCCGTCGTCCGTCCACAGCTGTATCTTTAAAGTTTACAGGCGGATTTTTCTGAAATTTTGCACAAAAATGCCTAAAAATATTTCAAGAGGGGGTTTTTTTTTAGTTTTTTGATTTTCGCATTTTTCTCAAAATGGCGGCCATTTTTGACGAAAAATGGCCAATTTTGGACTTTGGCGGCCATTTTCTCAAAAACTGTCTGATCAGTTTTGAGATTTTTGTTTCAAAAGATTCCCCTTATGTACCTTTATGATGTGTATAAGTTTTGTTGCCCTTGAATCGCCGGTCTCCGTGTGGCGGCCATTTTGAATTTTTGACGGGTCGGCGGAAAATTTTTTTTTTGCCCCAAATCGCGTTACTATCCATTTCGGGCCATTTCTAGGCAAAAAAAAATTTTTCACCTTTTGAAAAAAATTTTGGACTTAGAAAATTTTCGGCACTTTTTTCCTTCATAATGGGAGCTGCCCGGACTGTACTCATAGAACGCTTAAAGATAGAGCTTAGATATTGGCACTTTCAAATGGGAAGTCATATATGGCGACTTGTGTGGTGACCTTGAATTTGACCTTGGATGACCTTGAAAGGTCAAAATAGCCATTTTTGGGTCGAAAAATGCCCAAATTTGCAGCTTTTCTGTCTTTTCTCGAAAACTGTCTGATCAGTTTTGAGATTTTCGATTCAGAAGATTCCCTCTATGTACCTTTATGATGTGTATAAGTTTTGTTGCCCTTGAATCGCTGGTCTCCGTGTGGCGGCCATTTTGAATTTTTGACGGGTCGACGAAAAAAAATTTTTCTGCCCCAAATTGCGTTACTATCCATTTTGGGCCATTTCTAGGCCAAAAAAAAATTTTCACCCTTTGAAAAAAATTTGGGACTTTGAAAATTTTCGGCACTTTTTTCCTCCATAATGGGAGCTGCCTAGACTGTACTCATAGAATGCTTGAAGATAGAGCTTAGAAATTAGCACTTTCAAATGGGAAGTCATATATGGCGACTTGTGTGGTGACCTTGAATTTGACCTTGGATGACCTTGAAATGTCAAAACAGCCATTTTTGAGTCGAAAAATGCCCAAATTTGCACCTTGTTTGTCTTTAATCGAAAACTGTCTGATCACTTTTGAGATTTTTATTTCAAAACATAGTAATTGGGTTTTTTGACATGATGTGTATAAATATGTATATAGTGTATGAAGTGCCTTGAATTGCTCAAAAGGCTAGAAATTTAGGCTGAATAGGCCCCAAATTTAATTTTTGGTCGTTTTCCTTCAAATTTATCTGATCAGTTTTGAGATTTTTGTTATAAAACATGCTAATTGGGGTCCCTGACATTGTGTATAAAGATGGAGTGCTTTGAATTGCTTAAAAGGCCCCTTGAGTGTGTAAATTGGCCTCTACAGCCAAAAAATGTTTGTAGGTATAGCTGGAATTGGAAGTCATATACATGTATACCACATATATATGTGGCTTTTTTGGGTGACGTTGAACTTGACGTCAGATGACATTGAGTGCTATATCTCAGTGTCACGTCCAACAAGAAATGTGTAAATTTCGTTTATAGACAAAAGACTTGTAGATAGACCTTGTATTTGTATTTTGAACATACATGAATACAAGGTTATATGCTGCACACTTAATGATGACATTGAAGTTCACGAAGATGATTGGTTCATCTTAACGTCATATCTCACCTGTTCTGTTTCAACTAAAGTTGTCCGGTAACCTATCTTAGCCCTTGGGCTAATTTTTATCTCTAAAGTGTATGGTCCAATCTTTCTGAAAATTCGAGAAAAGATACCTTAAAATAATTCGAGAAGGAGGTATTTTTTAGTTTTTAGGTTACCGGACCTATGGTCCGATAACCTATTGGCATGGCGTTGCGTCCGTCGTCCGTCGTCGTCGTCCACATTTTTATCTTTTTTGTTTACAGGCGAATTTTTCTGAAATTTTGCACAAAAATACACAAAAATAATTCAAGAAGGAGGTATTTTTTAGTTTTTTGATTTTCGCATTTTTTTCAAAATGGCGGCTGTTTTCGACGAAAAATGCCTGATTTTGGACTTTGGCGGCCATTTTCTCAAAATCTGTTCAGTAACTTTTTTTCTTTTTGATACATAAGACTCCTCATATGTACTCCTATGATGTCTATTAATTTTGTTGCGCTTGAATCGCTCGAAGTGGGCCATTTTGGCCCAAACTCGGTCCAAATGGGACTTTCCCATGTTAAATTCGCCTATGCTTTATACATGTTATAATGGGACACATTATGCCTAATATCTCACTTGATATTGAGAGACTAGGAATCAATTGTGGACATATAGGAAATGATATATGCTGAATATTCTCGTGACCTTGAATTTGACCTCTGACCTCAGTTTCAAGGTCAGAGCACAAAATGGCTTATATCTCGCTTATTATCGACTCTACAGCTTAGGAATCAATTGTGGACATATAGGAAATAATATATGCTGAATATTCTCGTGACCTTGAATTTGACCTCTGACCTCAGTTTCAAGGTCAGAGCACAAAATGGCTTATATCTCGCTTATTATCGACTCTACAGCTTAGGAATCAATTGTGGACATATAATAAATGATATATGCTGAATATTCTGATGACCTTGAATTTGACCTTCGACCTCATTTTCAAGGTCACAGGACAAAATGACTAATATCTCGCTTGTTATCGACTTTACAGCTTAGCAATCAATTATGAACATTTAGGAAATGATATACGCAGATTATTGTCATGACCTTGAATTTGACCTTTGACCTCATTTTCAAGGTCACAGGACAAACAGGCTAATATCTCACTTATTATCGATTTTACAGCTTAGGAATCAATTGTGGACATATAGGGAATGATATACAAAATGTATGCTGAATATTCTCGTGACCTTGAATTTGACCTCTGACCTCATTTTCAAGGTCCAAGGACAAACTGGCTCATATCTTGTTCCTCTATTGACTGTATGGCTTGGGAATCAATTGTGGACATGATATAGAAAATTATATGCATTGAATATTTTGATGACCTTGAATTCGACCTTTGCCCCTTCATTTTCAAGGCCACAGCACAAAATTGCTAATATCTCTCTGATTAATGAATTTACAGCTTAGCGATCAACTGTGGACATGATATATGCTGAATATTCTCTTGACCTCGAATTCAACCAGTGACCTGGCTAACATCTAAAATATTAAACATTGTCCGGTAACCTATCTTCGGCCCTTGGCCTAATTTTTAGCTTACCGGCCCTTTGGGCCGATAAACTATTATCGTGGTTTTTCGTCCGTCGTCCGTCGTTCGTCCGGGTCTGTAACTTTTTTTTGGCGTGATGAATTTCCCCATAAATTTGTCAGAATATACCTTAGGCCAATATCTAAAAAAAGCTTTTTAAATTTTCTTGATTGAATCGTTTTTGCCGATTTGGCGGCCATTTTTGACGAAAAATTGCCAATTTTGGACTTTGGTGGCCATTTTCTCAAAAACTGTCTGATCAGTTTGAGATTTTTGTTTCAAAACATTCCTCTCATGGACCTCTATCACTGTAGACAAGCGGTGGCGTGGTAAAATAATTTTGAACGGGCTTGGTGAACAATTTCGAACGGTTGGTGATCAATTTCGAACGGTTAATGATCAATTTCGAACGGTCCGCACACTGAAACAGGGTGAAAAGTGAGTAAATTGTGAAGTAATTTCAAATTTATAAACATAACCTTTCAATTTGGGCACAAACAAATGATCGTATGTCATTTGTAGGCAGTTGAGGGTTTCCAGGTAGACGTGGAAACACAAGCCATCTTGTATTTCCTGATGATTCCAGTTTGTTGACAATTTGCGTATATAGACCAATTTAATTATCATATATTGATGATTTCCAATGGCCCACAACCTATATCTAAAAATTGAAGTATGGAGATCGAAGGATAAAGATGCTAACACCGTGATAAGAATAATATTGATAAGCGATCAATTTCGAACGGGCGGTGTTGATTTCGAACGGTTATTTTTCATAGGCGATCAATTTCAAACGTTCAAAACATATTTTATTCATCCTGTATAATGTTTTCTATGGGTTCCTATCAGCGTCATCATGGTCAATTTTTGGTGCTCCCACTGTAAGATTCCTTATGATGACATAGAACACGCGGAAATGAGAATTAGCACAATTGTGCAAAGATAATAAAGGCTATAAGCCTTGCACTACAAATGTATGGCGAAGGATATGCCAAGCGATGTTCGCACGGTTGAAGAGGGTTGACTGATATTCAGAAAAAAGACTTAAGAAGCCCCTTGAAAAAAATACCTGAGCAAAGGTATTGTGACGATTAGGTCTTTGGGGGTAGGCACTTTGCCTGAGATTTGACCAATTTTCGTGGGAGGGCAGTCATATCCACACTTCGTCCGTCCGGTAAGACAAAGGCGTAAGTGACATTTTTGCCCAAAAAGCCTTTTTTTCATTTTTGGACCCCAAATAAACAGTTGTATCTGCACTATTAATATCGTACCTGAAGTCCAAGTGGTTCCAAAGTTACAAGCAAAAGTACATCGCTGTATCTACACAGATCATGATGCCAGTTGTAATACATAGCAGTAAGTACGGTGGTTTCGGTCAGACAGAGACGTAAGTGACACATACCTGTTCTTACGACTGTGTTCATTCCAACGTTCAGGAAATGGGTATCATTTTCCAAGTAGACAAAGATGTATGTGACATGAATTTGCAGTTACTGCTGTGTTCAATTTAAAATATCTAAATGTATAATTACTGATGAGATTGAAGAAAGGTTGTAACTGATTTGAAAAAATGTTTTTCTCTTACCAGGAACATGCTATTGGTTAACTTTGCGTGGTTTTTAGCTTACCGGCCCTTTGGGGCGATAAGCTATTGCATCCATTCGTCTGTCCGACCGTCTGTCTGGCCATCCGTTGTCCGGGTGAATATTTATAAAACACTTCAGTGAATTTTCTTCTATATTGGTGTGTGGAATCTATATCACCATATCTCCAGACCATTTTTTTTCGGACTGAATCATTTTTGGCCGATTGGCAGCCATTTCAATGTCCAAACGATTGAAGATAGGGACTACGCTTTAATTAGTTACATACATGTATAGGAAATCATGTATGGGCTTTCTAATGTTGATGTCGGATTTGATCTTTGGTGACATTGAAAGGTCAAAGGTCACATTTAAACTTTGTAATGCCCAACTACCAACAAAAAAATGAACAATAAAATGTTGGTGCCTCACATTACTAAACGAGTATAGAACAAAAAAAAACAATATCTAGACTGTCATGTCACCAATATGGAATACCATGCAATATTCGGTATTACTTTCCATAATAAAAAAAAACTGTATCTACAGTCTCATGGTATACATACTGCTTCTTCGTGAAATAAAATGGTAATCAGTATTACTTTCCACAAAAGTAAAAAGCTGTATCTACAGTTTCATGCACATACTGCTTTGTCATACTACAAAATGGTACCCGGTATGGTTACCCTTTCATGGTAAGAACCCACGAAATTTTTATTTCTCCTCATCCACTTTCTTGGAATTGTATGTGAAGCCCATGCGACGATCCGTCAGATAGACCTTACATAGCGCCACATAGCTATGACTCTCCCCATGTGACGAGCAAGCGACGGTCCGTCGGATAGACCTTGTAGCGCCACATAAGAACAATTCTCTTTCTCCAAGTGACGGTCCGTCACATGGACGTTATAGCGCCACATAAGAATTTTTCCCTTTCTCCAAGTGATGAGCAAGTGACGGTCCGTCAGATAGCCGTTGTAGCGCCACATCAGAATTTTTTTTATCTCAAGTGACGGCCAAGTGACGGTCCGTCACATGGACGTTATAGCGCCACATAAGAATTTTTCCCTTTCTCCAAGTGACGGGCAAGTGACGGTCCGTCAGATAGCCCTTGTAGCGCCACATAAGAAATTTTCTCTTTCTCCAAGTGACGGGCAAGCGACGGGCAAGTGCAAATTCTTATGTGGCGCTACAACGGCTATACGACGGACCGTCACTTGCCCGTCACTTGGAGAAAGGGAAAAATTCTTATGTGGCGCTATAACGTCCATGTGACGGACCGTCACTTGGCCGTCACTTGGAGAAAGAGAAATGTTCTTATGTGGCGCTACAAGGTCTATCCGACGGACCGTCGCTTGCTCGTCACATGGGGAGAGTCATAGCTATGTGGCGCTATAAGGTCTATCTGACGGATCGTCGCATGGGCGTCACATACAATTCCAAGAAAGTGGATGAGGAGAAATAAAAATTTCGCGGGTTCTTACCATGAAAGGGTAACCTGGAGCTGTTTGGGACAGCAGTAGCTTCCATGTGTGGTGCTTGTGGATCTGGGAAGGCTGATGGTGGAACCAGTGGAGATCTAGAGTGTGCCTGGGTGGGCACGGAGGGAGCGACAATGATGACTCCAGTGACTGATGCTGACATGGGCGCCTCAGCAGATGCCAGCGAGGGTTCCGACGGGCTGTTGGAGACAGCGCCAGTCGATGAGCTGGATCTGGAGGCTGAATGTCAGGGCATGGCAGTCAGCAGTGATCCGAACACTGAATGTGCTAAAGGGGAGTCACGTGAAGCTCCAGAGTATGATGCTACTGGCCCTGAGGGTGGCCTGAGCAACACAGGGACAAGAGACTTGGAGGGAACAACAACGGTGATTCGG